>CAUYRH010049025.1:0-10085 GCA_963574655.1 Perodicticus potto | reverse complement strand
CCTGAGCTGGCGGGTTCGAATCCAGCCCGGGCCCGCCAAACAACAATGATGGCTGCAACCAAAAAATGGCCGGGCGTTGTGGCAGGCGCCTGTAGTCCCAGCTATTTGGGAGGCGGAGGCAGGAGACTCGCTTGAGCCCAGGAATTGGAGGTTGCTGTGAGCTGTGATGCCACAGCAAAATACCCAGGGGGACAGCTTGAGGCTCTGTCTCAAAAAAAAAAAAAAAAAAAAGAATAAAGTATCTTGAAATAAAAAAAAAAGAAAATGTGGATACAATTTACCAAATGGAACTGGCTGAACTGCAGAATTGTGACTCTCTGAAAGACACATTCAAGTCAAGCAGCCTTCCCAATTTCTATGCATCTCTCCCCTCTAAGACATATCCTAATCTCAGGAACCACGCACTCAAAATGGCAACCATCTTTGGTAGCACTTATGTCTGTGAACAGACTTTTTCCAGAATGAAACATCTGAAATATCCAACCAAATCTAGACTAACTGATGCACACTTGCATCACTTGTTATGACTAGCAGTGACAAATATGGAACCAGATATTGACTATCTCATTAGCCAAAAGCAGGCCCATAGTTCCCATTGAAATATACTGATAAGTTTGTTGATTTAACTTTATTTGTTCTTCATTTTAAATATTATATTTGTTCCCGTTTTGATTTTTACTTCAAAATAAGATATGTGCAATATGCATAGGAATTTGTTCACAGTTTTTTTTTTTGTTTTTTTTTTTAAAACTATAGTCCAGCCCGCCAATGGTCTGAGGGACAGTGAACTGGCCCCCTGTTTAAAAAGTTTGAGGACCCCTGCTCCAGAACCTCCTTTTGCCCCAGCTCACTCTTTAAAGAGTTCAGATCCCTGCCCCTGGTCAACTAACTCGCCTGTTGTCCAGCTGAGAGAGCTGGTGTGGGTAGAGTCTGGCATCAGCTGTGAGAGATGATTCTCTCTGAGCAATGCTTATTAAAGCTTTCACGTTGGCAAAAAAATAAAAAATAAAAACATATGTTTACACAAAAACTTATACACACATCTTCATAGCAGCATTATTCACAATAGCCAAAAAAGTGGAAACAACCCACATGTCCATCAACTGATGAATAAAAAAAAGTGTTATATTTATACAATGGAATACTGTTCAGCCATAAAAGGAATGAAGTAGTGATATATACTGCCACATAGACGAACCTTGAAGAAATTATGCTAAGTGACAGAAACCAGTCACAAAGGACCCATATTACATCATTCCATTTAGATGAAATGTCAGGCAGGAATTGTGAGAAGGGACTTCTGTAGGGTGCTGGCAGTAGTAAAAAAGGATAACACTACATGGAGTTCACACTCAGAAGGACAAAGTCCCACCGTAAGTAAATACTAGAAACAGGTTTGAGACCTGGGGATCAGAGCACTGCCTAAGAATCAAATAGAAGGCCTAAAGACAGAAGTATCCACTAGAATAGCATCACAGAATCAGAAGATCAAACGACACCTCCCTCCAAAAGCGCCATTTATTGAAGAAACTGTACTTTGCTGTATCAACAGAAGAGGGTGCTCTTGAATCAATAAACCAAATAAGGTTTGGTGTCTTCATAATATAATAAATAAGAATGTTATTGCTGAACCATGAAAATCCAGGACTCTTTATAATGATTAGAAAAAGGAACCCAACATCTGCGCAAAGATACTATGATGGGGGGAGTAAGAATTAAACTGAAAAATTAATACTTTTCAGCTGATAAAAATAAACACCCTACAATAAAAAGAATCCCAAAGGAAAGAGAAACATAAATTAAATATAATTAAACAAGGCCCAAGAGTGGTTGTTCATGTCAGTAATCCTAGCTCTCTTGGAAGCTGAGGCAGGAGGATCCCTTGAGCTCAGGAGTTTTAGAACAGCCTAAGCAAGAGCAAGATTTTGTCTCTACTAAAAATAAAAAATTAGCAGGGCATATGGGGAGCACCTGTAGTCCCATCTACTCTGGAGGCTGAAGTAAGAGGATCACTTGAACCCAAGAGAATGAAGTTGCTATGAGCTGGGCTGGCACCACAGCAATCTAACCTGGGTAACCAAGTAAGACTCTATCCCAAAAAATAAAAATAAAATATAGTTAAACAGGGGTGGTGCTCGTAGCTCAGTGGGTAGGGCACCGGCCACATACACTGAGGCTGGTGGGTTCAAACCCAGCCCAGACCTGCTAAAATAACAATGAAAACTGCAACAACAACAACAACAACAAAAAAAAAATAGCCGGGCACTGTGGTGGGCACCTGTAGTGCCAGCTACTTGGGAGGTTGAGGCAAGAGAATCGCTTAAGCCCAAGAGTTTGAGGTTGCCGTGAGCTGTGATATCACCGCACTCTACCAAGGGTGATATAGTGAGACTCTGTTTCAAAAAAAAAAAAAAAAGAAAGAAAGAAAGGAAAGGAAAAATCCTCTCAGAGGAGAAGAGTAAATTACAAATTACCAAAGGGAGAATTGATGTGACTGAAAAAGATGTTGAAAAGAGAAAGGAAGAATGGGAACAAGAAAGAGCTAAGAGAACCAAAACAAAATAAAAAGGTATAGAGAAAAAATATAGAATCTATTAAGAAGAAAGAAAAAGGAAATAATGGAATAGAACTAATATTTAAAATCACAAGTTGAACAAAGCTTTCTAGAAATAAAAGAACACCTAATTCTGCATATTTAAAGGCCCTGTTGTATATTTGAGAATATCAACAGTTACCTCTGAGAAATAGCCTAGTGAAAGAAACATCAGTGATTTAAAAAAAAATCCTTTGGGGTCCTGGGCACAGCAAGTCAACCTGTAATCCTAGCATGTTGGGAGACCAAGGTAGGAGAATTAGTTATTGAGGCTAGAAGTACATGACCAGCTTGAGCAACATAGCAAGACCCTAGTCTCTAAAGAAAAAAATAATAGAAAACTTAGCTGTATATGAGCTGTGTATGAGCTACTGAGGAGGCTAAGGCAGGAGGATCTCTTCAGCCTAGGAGTTTGAGTCTCAAACTAGAGATAGAATGATGGCAAGTGCTCTCTAGCCTGGGAAATAAAGCAAGATTGTCAAGTGCACAATCCTTTGGGTTTATAAGTAAATAAAAAATCCAAGTGACCTACATACAGGAAAAGAAAATCAGGTGCCATCAAACTACTTGACAGAATTATAGCAAGTAAGATAACAGCGAAGAAACATTTTAAGAAAATTCAAGTAGAAAAAGAAAAAGTGTGAGCCAAAAATTGTAGTTGTAAATTTTCAAGAACTCACAATAATTTTGGCTGGGTGCAGTGACCCACGCCTGTAATCCTATAACTTTGAGAGGTCACGGTGGGTGGATTGCCTGAGCTCAGGAGTTTGAGACCAGTCTGAGCAAGAGTGAGACCCCCATCTCTAAAAAATAGCTGGGCTTTGTGACAGGCGCCTATAGTCCCAGCCACTTGGTAGGCTGAGGGAAGAGAATCACTTGAGCCCAAGAGTTTGAGGTTATTGTGAGCCATGATGCATGACACTCTACTGAGAGTGACAAAGTGAGACTCTGTCCCTCCAAAATACAATAAAATAGCAAACTAAACAGTACAAACCTAGATGAGGAAGATGGGGACTAAGAGCTACTGCAGTATAGACCACCCCATTTACCCTAGTTGATGACTTCACTTAAGCTCCCTCATGCTCTGGACCTTGTGGTATCTTTTAAATATTTCATGTTTCATATTGGCTTTATGCTAGACGACTCTGTCTTGCACATGAACCCCAGCACACACACACACGCACATACACACACACCACACAGGCCGTTCATTACATAACACCTCCTGATTCTGTTTTGTAATCTAATGGTGACACTGCCTCTCACATGCTCAGCCCACAAAAAAATACCTCACCTTCCTGCTGGGCCAGCTGCCACACTTCCAGCCAAGAAATCCAGTTCCTCTTCAGCTGCCAGAGGGCTTCCAGAGTGGCTTTATTTACACTCATATTTGTCTGTAGAGGCAGCATCCCTGCCTTGAGTCAGAGCCAGGTATTGAAAGGTTATTCTCTACTCCAGGAGATTACTGAAATTTAAAGGTTTGGTTTTAATTCTAAATTGTAACAGTTTGCTTTAGAGCTTACTCAGTTACTTGCTATTCAAGCCACAGAAGAACAGATAGGAGGTAGTTCAGAAAAAAAAAAAAAAAACCACTAAAAAATGATGTTGGCTCAGCGCCTGTGGCTCAAGAGGCTAAAGCACCAGCCACATACACCTGAACTGGCGGGTTTGAATCCAGCCCAGGCCCACCAAACAACAATGATGGCTGCAACCAAAAAATAGCCAGGCGTTGTGGCGAGTGACTGTAGTCCCAGCTACTTGGGAGGCTGAGGCTGGAGAATTGCTTGAGCCCAGGAGTGGAGGTTGCTGTGAGCTGTGATACCAGAGAACTCTACCCAGGGTGACAGCTTGAGGCTCTGTCTCAATAAAAAAAAAAAAAAAAGATGGGCTTGGCGCTTGTGGCTCAACGGGCTAAAGTGCCAGCCATGTACACCTGAGCTGGCGGGTTCGAATCCAGCCCGGGCCCACCAAACAACAATGACAGCTGCAACCAAAAAAGGGCCGGGCGTTGTGGCGGGCTCCTATAGTCCCAGCTACTTGGGAGGTGGAGGCAAGAGACTTGTTTGAGCCCAGGAATTGGAGGTTGCTGTGAGCTATGATGCCACAGCACTCTATCCAGGGTGACAGCTTGAGGCTCTGTCTCAAACAAGAAAAAAAAAAAGATGATGCTGGATTTTTGTTTGAGGTCTATTTTTTTTAAATCACATTTAAAGCAATCTATGCCCCTGTTTTACTAAAGTTAAAAAATATTATGATAAGTGAACACTGAATTTCTCAGATGCCTTCTTTGTTATATATCAAGAAGAAATATGGTTTTCTACCTTTCATCCATTAATACAATAAATATTATAATATTAATATAGTTTATCATATTGAAACATCCCTCACATTTCTGGAATAAATCCCATTTGGCCATAGTCAATGCACCACTGTATTCTCTTTGTTAAGTATCTTATTAAAGGTTTTGCGGTTACATTTTTAAGTGATTTCATCAAATTTATTTTGAACAATTCCTTCTTCTCGACTGATATTTTCCTACAAAACCATCACTATCAACATACCACAGCCCAGCATGGTCCCTGCTCAGTCCAGGATTACTTCACATACCAACACAAAGTAACCCTCACACAAACCACAGTCCTTAACTATAGTAGGCAGAAAAGTGGGAGACAGCCCCCTGTCTAGTTCAGGGACCTTATACAGATCTTTGCTCCCCAAATTGCTAAGCAGAAAATCCTCCAAGCAGACAATACGAAATCAGCCAATGTCCAAACCTCTAACATAGTTCACTATTTAGGAGACTAACCCTACTCAGGCTCTATATCGGAAATTGCAAAGTGGCATCTTCAAGTGGATTCTTGGTCCACCTTGCACACTTTCCCCCATACACAATATTTTCTTTTCATATCCTTCCTTCTTTCATTCCTTCTTTCTTTTCTCCTTTCCCCTTCCTTCCCTTCTTTTTGATATAAGCCAAGACTTGGCTCGGCACCTGTAGCTCAAGCAGCTAAGGTGCCAGCCACATACACCAGAGCTGGTGGATTCGAATCCAGCCCGGGCCTGCCAAACAATGACAACTACAACCAAAAAATAGCCAGGCATTGTGGCAGGCACCTGTAGTCCCAGCTACTCAGGAGGCCGAGGCAAGAGAATCTCTTAAGACCAGGAGCTGGAGGCTGCTATGAGCTGTGATGCCACGACACTCTACCCAGGGCAGCGGCTCTGTCTCAAAAAAGAAAGAAAGAAAGAAAAGAAATAAGCCAAGACTTAAAAATTTGAATATTTCATCTTTAAAAACATAATCTGTATTTTTTTGGAGGGGAACATAGTGGTGTGTGGCTGTAATCTCAGCTTCTTGGAAGGCTAAGGCAGGAGGAGGATTCCTTGAACCCAAGAGATCACAGCCAGCCCGGGCACTATAATCAGACCCTGTCTCTAAAATAATAATAATCATCATTACTCTGTAGGTTTTTTTAAATGTCTCTTGAAAATCAGAAGATCTGGCAACACTAGACTGCTTTCCTGTACAGCTAGAGCAGAGGAGCAGCTGCCTTTATTCCCTTCCAATTTCAGAATAACCCTGGGGCTAGTTACCATTTATCATTGTACTTAGACTGTTTATTTTTCTCTCATATTAAAGAGGATATTTAAGAGAAAAGGACATTTTCTGAATTGACATTTCCAGGAGGGGTAAGTGTTTCACGAAAAATCAGAGAAAGCTAATTTCTTTATGGAAATAACATTCTTTTGCAGTCAAATGTGTAAATATTCAGCCTACAGTATTCATTCATTTATGTGCCGTCATCCAAGTTAGTAATTCCTGCTGCTCAGCAAAAAATGAGACAGCCCCCTCCAAGAATATAGCTATGAAACCCCCTTTCAGAAAGATACAGGCCTAATTCTATACCTACACCATCAAAACAAAAACAGAACCCCCACAAATGGTGGTTATACAGATATCCCTAACCTATTGCTCTGTAGGCTCTGAATCAAGATCTTCATAGACCATGCTTCATAAAAATGCCACAATTTGGCAAATCAGAAGATAAGACTCAACAAAACCAGAAACTACATTCATGCTACCTATTCACTGCATGTGATATCTATACTGGACAACTCATTTTTAATTGTGTGAAGATAGGCCCTTTATAGTTCAGTATATATAAACCCAGAATCATCACATCTTACCCTTATTTACTTAACTATGGTATGGATACCAGCACTGGTTTTATTGATGACTATTTTACACTAAGCTGAGTGACAGTATGAAAATGGGTTGTGGTCTGAATCTATAAATTTATCTGTAGGTAGGCTAAGTGGTGGAATGCATAGGGACTCTTTTCTGGGCATTTGTTCATGATGCACTACACTCAAAGCTATAATTTGTACATAGTCCTTGATCTTTGCAGGGCATTCTCCTATGGGACTACTTTGGAGTATGCACCATCTTGTATAGTGAGAGACGGTATATCAGCCAGCCTAGGCTAGATTATACTGAGGTTAAAAAATCTTAGTGGTAGGTGGTGCCTGTGGCTCAGCGAGTAGGGCGCCGACCCCATATACCGCAGGTGGTGGGTTCAAACCCAGCCTCGGCTGAACTGCAAAACAAAAAACTAGCCGGGCATTGTGGTGGGTGCCTGTAGTCCCAGCTACTCAGGAGGCTGAGGCAAGAGAATCACTGAAGCCCAGGAGTTGGAGGTTGCTGTGAGCTGTGTGACGGCACGGCACTCTACCGAGGGCAATAAAGTGAGACTCTGTCTCTACAAAAAAAAAAAAAAAAAATCTTAGTGGTTTAAAACTACATAGTTATTTTTTATTATTATTGTTTTGCTCACAATACATATCCAATGCAGGTCAGCAGAGGGGATTTGTTCATCACAGCCATTCTTCAATTTTTTTTTTTTTGCAGTTTTTGGCCGGGGCTGGGTTTGAACCCACCACCTCCGGCATATGGGGCCAGCGCCCTACTCCTATGAGCCACAGGCGCCGCCCCATTCAATTTTTGACTAGCAAAAGGCAGGCACAACATGAAGCAGCTTTTCTCAACCTAGGACCACAAGTAGGCTCAAACCTTACTGGACGTTTCTCCTGTCCAGATTAAGGTCTGTATCCACAATTCAGCAAAGGATAGTCCCTCCTCCTAACAGGCCCAAACCATATATGCCTCACTCATGAGCCAGAAATGAACCAGAAAGCCTAAACCTATGTCATGATTTCCATCAGACCATAGCTATTTCAAAACCACAGTAAAGCATACTAAAATTCAAGTCTAAACTATGACCTGCAAACAGTGTTTTTTGACCTTTTCAACTGACAGCACACTTGAACCTAGAGTTAAACTTCTACAACACACTTAAATTATGTTGATCAAAAAAAAAAGAGTTCAAAAAAAGAATATATTTATTGTGCTTTGAACTTCTTTTGAAAATAATTTAACTGATGATCTTTAAAAATTTTCATAGCACTGGCTCGGTGCCTGTGGCTCAACGGGCTAAGGCGCCAGCCACGTACAACTGAGCTGGCGGGTTGGAATCCACCCCGAGCCCGCCCAACAACAATGACGGCTGCAACCAAAAAATGGCCGGGCATTATGGTGGGTGCCTGTAGTCCGAGCTACTTGGGAGGTGGAGGCAGGAGACTCGCTTGAGCCCAGGAATTGGAGGTTGCTGAGAGCTGCAATGCCACGGCACTCTATCCAGGGTGACAGCTTGAGGCTCTGTCTCAAAAAAAAAAAAAAAATTTTCATAGCACACCTAAGATCCTCTCATGGCATACGGTACACTGTTGAAAATCACTGACCTATAACATGCTGATACTTCCATTTGTCAAACCATGACCACATCTCCATTTACAAAACCAAGAAACAGCATGTACCAAGAATAAGGTTCATATAAATACATACCATTTCACTCAAAGTTTCATTCACTTTTCTCTTTGAATGTCAAATGTCTTCTGTACTTTATTTTATTATCATCATAGTATTTCCATCAAGACAATTAGCAATGATAGCAGCTTTTTCAAAAAAGCTTAGTATTGAATATCTTTTCTTATTTAATTTTATTTTACTCTGCCAAGAAAAAAAATATTAAAAATCAAGTTATCTGAAGCCTGGACATACTTCCATGATTAGCTGGGCTATGTAAAAGTTGGCTGCTTTATTCTTCCTGCTGTGTAAGCAGATCCAGCCCTAGAAAGATGGGACCAGGTTATATAATTGTTTTTGAAAAATGTGCTACAAAACAGATGGCCTCTTATAACCAGGTTGCAAAGTAAGGATGGGAATAAGGGAGAAACATTTTATTCCAGAAAAAAGAAAACAGAATTTCTGAAGAGATCCAGTCCATAAATTTTTCACAAAGTGGTGGAGAAGAGGGTAAAACCTCAACATGAGTTTCAAAGTACTGTATCTCTGAAGGGCCAGTAGTTGCCTTGCTGAGGATAGGGATGGCTAAGTTTGACCATTCTCACCTTCCCCAGCTAGGGTAATGGAAATGTTTTATTACTCAGTGGGTATGAAAGTGGCCTGAAGCTTGGTTGGTACTGAATCTCTAAGAGAATTCTCATACTCTTCCACTTACTTCAGTGAAGAAGTTATTTTTGAAAGCACATGGGAACCCCCCCTCCTCCACCCCTAGCGTGGGAAGGCTCAGAGAAGGGAGTCATCAGTAGAACCATCTTCTAGGCCAGTGATTTTCAACCAAGGTGCCACAAAAAAAAAAAAAAAAAAGGATTGGAGGATATTATATCTATTTCTAGTCTCTGGAAGAGATTGGAACTATTTCTTCTTAAGGAGAACTCAACTATAACCCTTGAGCTTAAGTGATCCTCTTGCCTCAGCCTCCCAAAAAGCTTGAACTACAAGCATATACCACCACCCCTGGCTAGTTTCCCTAATTTTCGTATGCATGAGTTCTCACTCTTCCTCAGTCTGGTTATTAACACTTGAGGTCAAGTAATCGACCCACCTCAGCATCCAAGAGTGCAAAGATTACAGGCATGAGCCACCGGGCCCAGCATATCCATTTTATTTAAATGTTGAAATGTATGACATAAAGTTACTCATAATATCCTTCTTATTAGCTAATTATCTCCTGAATTTTACTTTAGGCAGGGTCTGCCTCTGTCACTGAGGCTGCAGTGCAGTAGTCTGATCATAGTTCTATATAACCTCAAACTCCTGGGTTCAAGTGATCTTACTGCCTCAGGCTCCCAAACAGCTACAACTACCAGTGTACACCAACACTCCCAGATAATATTTTTTCTTTTTTTTTTTCTTTTTTTTTGTGGAGACCCTGAGGGAGGCAACTGGGAGGGTGGCTCTCTCTTGGTCAGACTGGTCTCAATCTCCTGACTTCAAGCAATCCTCCTACCTAAACTTCCCAAAGTGCTGAAATTACAGGCAGGGAGCCACTATGGCCAACCTTATCTCCTGGATCTTCAGCCAATAAATTCCTCACTTCATAAGTAGCTAATTGATGGTTCTCAGCACATC
>CAUYRH010049024.1:0-11237 GCA_963574655.1 Perodicticus potto | reverse complement strand
CCAATGGGAAAGGATATTTGCACATTTTGAATCTGACAAAAGTTTAATATCCAGGATCTATACAGAACTTCAATTAATCTACAAGAAAAAAACCAACAATCCTATACATCAATGGGGAAGAGAGATGAATAGAATCTTCTCTAAAGATTACAGACAAATGGCCAGTAAACACTTGAAAAAATGCTCATCGTCCTTAATTATTAGAGAAATGCAAATTAAAACCACCCTGAGATATCATCTAACTCCAGTGAGAATGGCCCTATATCACAAAATCTCAAGATTGCCGATGCTGGCGTGGATGTGGGGAGAAAGGAACACCTTTACACTGGTGGGACTGCAAACTAATACAACCTTTTTGGAAGGAAGTATGGAGAAAGCTCAAAGAACTCAACCTAGACCTCCCATTTGATCCTGCAATCCCATTGCTGGGCATCTACCCCGAAGAAAAAAAAACTTTTATTATAAGGACATTTGTACAAGTCTGTTTATCGCTGCCCAATTTACAATTGCTAAAGTGTGGAAACAGCTTAAATGTCCTTCAACCCAGGAGTGGATTGGTAAGCTATGGTATATGTATACCATGGAATATTACTCAGCCATCAAAAATAATGGAGAGTTTGCAGTGTTTATAGTAACTTGGATGAAGGTGGAACATATTATTCTTAGTGAAACATCACAGGAATGGAGAAGCATGAATCCTATGTATTCAACTTTGATTTGAGGACAATGACAATGACACAGTGGAGCATGGGGGAAGGAGAGAGCAGATAGAGAATGAGGGAGGGGGCAAGGGAAAGAAAACCAAAAAAAAAAAAAAAGAAAAGAAAAGAAAATAGTGACTAACTTTCATATAAATTGGATTCAAGTTTGACCAAAGTACATTACTTAATCATTAATTTTTTTTTTGCTTTTATTTTAGTTGGCTTGCACTCTTCTTAGTTTCCTTGTTTTTTTTTTTTTTTACATTGTCCTTGCTTGTAGTGATTCCTCTTGCCAGTTGCCTTCCAAGTAGCTGGGATTACAGGCGCCCACCACAACGCCCGGTGGTGTTCTTTCCTGGTGGTAGAGACGGGGTCTTTTACTCTGGCTCACTCATGCTTATGCTGGTCTCGAACTGTGAGCACTGGAAATCCACCCGCCTCAGTCTCCCACAGAGCTGGGACTACAGGTGTGAGCCACCACTCCCGGCCAAAACATAAATTTTTTAATTCAACTTGTCAATATGTTGTTTAGGATATTGCATCCTCATCTATAAGCGAAACATGTTTGTAATTTCCCTTTATAACAATATATTTTCTCCAATTTCAATATCAGGTGTATCCAGATCAAGTAGAATGATATTGAAATATTTCTTCTTTTTTATTGTATATAAGATTTCTGGAATTGCTTGTTTTATAAAATCATTGTGGTCTATGAGTTTATGATAGTTTGAACTTTGTTATTTAATTTAATTCATTGCTTAATTACTGTTTTCCTATGAATGATTATACTGTGGTTAATATGTTAGCATAGCAGTATTCCCAGATAGTTTTTTGTTTATTGGGAGGTTGGGCTTTGGGGGGGGCAGAATTAATACTTTGCATGAAATATCCTATTTTATAACAGTGAAATTGCTTTCTCTTTTGTGATTTTTTTTTGAGGTGAAATTTAAGTTTTTGTGGAAGTAATATTATTATATCTATCTTGAGTGTCTTGCTTGTACTGTATCACATTATACCTTTGTTTAATTCATAATAAACTGTTCACTTGTTAAAAAAATTTAAAAAAATAATTTAAAAAATACTTTGGCATGAATGAGGTGAAAAAGGAATGCTTATAAACTATTGGTAGGACTGTAAATTAGTACAGCCTCTATGGAAAACAATATGTCAGTTCCTCAAATAACTAATAGTAGACCTACTGTTCAATCCAGCATTCCTACTACTTGGTATCTGCCCAAAGGAAAAGAAGTTATCATATCTAAATTATACCTGTACTTGAATATTTATTTCTGTACAATTCACAATTGCAAAGGTATGGAATCAACATAAGTGCTCATCAATTGATGAATAAAGAAAGTGTAGTACATACAAACACACACACACACACATACATACACACACACATACCCTGGAATACTACTCAGACATAAAAATGAATAAAATAATGTCATTTACAGCAACTTGGATGAAACTGGAAACCATTATCCTAAGTGGAATATCCCAGTAATGGAAAAGCAAACACCAAATGTTCTCACCAATAAGTGGGAGCTAAACAATGGGTACACATGGTCATAAACTAATGTAAAAGACATTGAAAACTAAGAAGAAGGGAACAAGAGAAGTGAATGAGGGATTAGGAACTTACCTATTGGGTACAATATATTCTGGTCACAGACACACTAAAAGCCTGACTCTAGCACTACACAATTCATCCAAGTAATAAGAATGCTTGTACCTCTTCATATTTTGAAATAAAAATAATTTTTAAAAGTAATCATAAAATAAAATGATTTTTTTAATATATCACTTGGTATAAAAATGCATAGAAAAACATAAAAATGCATAGGAGATAAATCTATTTGTGGGTCAAACTCAAGAAGAAACTGTAGTGATGGCACAGATAATTCATCCATAAATTGCTCACTAGACCTAGCAAATTCCAAACCATTCAGACAATTTTGTTTGACTTATGGAGGTGGGCAAATGTTCCACCTCCACCACCAATGTAAATGCTCCATATAACCACCAAGTCATCTAATTTTTTGCTAGAGGCCAATTTCAGAGAAGTTTTGTTGGCCCCCATATGCCATTCAGGACTTGGGTAGGAAGGTACCTAAAAACCATATGGCTTCTAACAGCCTGGACTCAGTATATAGTTCACAAAATCCTATCCATCACGTATCAGTGGAAGGTCAACTTTTCCACTGTCTTTTCTCCACCTCATTATACCATAAAGAATTCACTTTTGGGGGCCTTAAATAACACATTAAAAATCTCCTCATACCATGTATAAAGTTAGTGCCCTATGTTCTAGGTATGCTTTGGGGAGAAAGAAACTTGACTACTGTATAAATAAAATACAGAACAGCATACTTGATGTGGATGAAATAGGAAAGAAGACATCAGATCTTCTGTCTCTAGATCAAATCTTCAAAAGACAATCCCCCGTTAGCAGAACACTGGCCAAGTGACCAGCTAAATGAATACACGCATGGCCTGGTTTTCATTAGACTTTTTAACAACATTTTATGAAATGTTCAATTTGTCTCTGACCTAGTTCCCTTCTGCTGCAGCTGGAAACAGCAAAGAATGGAATTATGTGGAAACTGTATTGAGCTGTAGCAGTGATGAAGGGTTTTTATCATAGTGAGGTGACTTAAACTATAATAGTCCCTGGAGCAAAGGTCATGAGTACAACTAGTTCAACCTTAGCAATAGATACGTATTTCCAGTGTGATTCGTGGGAACCACGCTGTTCCACTTTGGTCACATTCCCTTCCCAGGCACCCAAGGCTCCTCTATGGTCCTCCAGCTACCTCTCCACAGGTATCCACATGGATTCACCTTTCTGCCATAGAGGTCCATTTTCCTAGGCCTCTTTCCCCAAAATCTTTCTTGCACTTTTCTGTTCTTTAGAAGCTCACATCTATTTTCCAAGATAAAAGCTAGTAAAATTAGTGAAAGAATCATATTACTCTACCCAGTAGGTATATTTATATTTTAGTGAGTGGCTTATGGAAGAATATCCTCTGAATACTAAAATAATAAATATCCCCCACTTATTATGCATCTAACACATACCAAACTCCAAGAAGAACTTTACATCCATTATTTCTATTCCCTTCAACAATCATACACGGAATGTATTGTATTTGCCATTTGACAGGATGAGGAAACTGGAGCAAATTTCTGAGGTCCTAGATCCAGTAATTGACAAACCTAGAGTATGATTCTGGACCTCTCTCTTCATTCTACTCAACCATCCATAATGCAGAACTTTAGGTCTTTAGATCCCACAGTCACAGAGTACTTTCAATGTGGTAACAGAAAAGCCACTTGCAGCTTAGTAGGATGCACAGTGACCTTCACATCACGTCTGGTCGTAGCTTCCCTTTTCTATCAATGCATACAGGAAGCTCTGCCCATCAGAAAGATCCTGCTCATTTTACTGATCTTCCATCACAAGGTAAACTGGTTTCAAGCAGTCTCATTTTAATTCCTTGCAGGACTTCTCTGTTTCACCAGCTCAGAAAGGAGCACCATGAAGGACACTTCATAAAGGAGGAGTCCATTGGGAGGCTGTAGAGTAGGAGAGCTCCACTGAAGCTAAGAAAAAAGCCTACTGGGTTTGAGTCAAAATACCAGCTGTTTGTGACCATGGATATGACCAGGGAACTCAAAAGGCCAGCTTGGTCTACTAGAAAAGCAAGATAAGGCTGCTAATCATGCAGACTGCCTGTGAATAATCAGGAAGAGAAAGGTATTGGCCAAGAAGAATAGAATAGTGTATTCAGAAGTGGTTAGTCTTTAAGTAATCTTCAAAGCTGAAAAAAAGTTGGAAGTTCTGTTTATTTAGGTAACTGCTTATCTATTTTATTGTAAATTCTCACATCCCAGGTAAAGCAGAATTTATTGTACGCAAGATAACAAATATGAGGTTTGACAATGTACTCTGTGGACACAGCACTCTCATATAAAGAAAAAGAAGATATGCCCCTCAAAACAAACCTTTTGGATTATTGTGGTCAAAGAAGGGACATATCTCTACCCCAGCACACCCCCATCTTCTCATCCTTCTCTCTCCCTCTGTCTTCCCATCCCACCCTAGTCAACTGGAATTCACTGAGTACCTTTTCAATCAATGTGAGGTGCTGTGCATGGCAGCTGTGGGGAATACAAAAATACATGAAACTTAGCCGTGGCTCTTATATGGCTTACATTTTGGTAACATTTACTAGATCCATTATAAAGCAGAAAGTAAAGTCCTTTCAGTTGAACTGCATTTAAATCACTTTGAATTCTTGCACATCTTTCAAAAACAAATCCTTTTTCTAGGATCTATGTACCTAGTAGTAGCAATCACTAATAGTGTGGGACCACGTACCCTCACTATGAGGTATGAACACCTCATATACATTCTATACTTTACCCTCACAGTGACCCTTTGAGAGAGGCATTATCATCCCTGTCTTAGAAGTGGGTAAATTTAGGCCTAGAAAGATTAAATAATTAGTGGTAAGACTGGCATACATAGTACATACTGAGGTCTGACTATAAAGCCCATGCTGATACCTATTCCTCTCTACTACCTCCCACTTGCTTTCTACGAGAAAATGGTGAAAGCTGGTATCCAGGATCCACTTTGCAATGATGGGGCAAAGCAGATACCTTATGCTTCTCTTAAAATCGCAAGGAGTATGAGAATAGGCATGACAACCTCTATTTCTTCTTTATTTTCTTACAATTAAGTAGGGGAAATTTTGGTCTTTCATAAATCAAATGAGATAACAACCAAAAGTATTATCAAGAATTGCAAAGTAGATGGGGACTATTTTCTGTAGTAGTACTAAAATAGACCCCTGAACCCATTTAGAAGATAAAATATAATAGCTCATTTTTGGATAGCTGTCATAGCACAGTGGAAGACAACAGAATACCCTTTATTGTGTCCCAGACCTGTGCCTTCCTCATTGTGGGACCTTCAAGTCACAGTCTCTCAGAGTCTCAGTCTTGTCATCTGTGAAGTGACCATCACAGTGCCTACCTCAAAGCCTGTAGTAGAACTCAACAGAATAACAAATGCAAACAGTTAGAAAACTGCCAGTGGTTTTGCAAAATAGACTTTTTAAAGGTTTACGTGGTTTCCAGTTCCATGGAGATTTCCATTAAGTAAAATTACACACCCCTGTTCTGTATATCTCCCTGCCTCACATCGTAAGATTTTTTCAGAAAGCCAGTTTTCAAAGTTTAGCAATCAGATGTGATCCCTTTGTCATAAATCATTGAAAAAGGTGGATAAAAATGTTTTATATAATAGAGAACAGGAGGCTCAGCTTGAAGGCTCCACAGTATCTGCGACAGATAAAGCAGCACCTTAGGCTTCAGGAACCCTGAGTTGGGATGGCGGGAGAATCCTGCTTCTTCCTCCTGGTTTCCTTCTCTGCAGGTTGACATTAAAGGACAGCAAACTCCTCCATTTGCCTGAGGGAGGAGAGGACTAATTACCACGTTTCTGATTTCCCTCTGGTAGGCTGGCGCCAGGGCCTGAACTCTGCTCTCCCAAAGTCTCCAGAGACACATGCTCCTGAAAAGCCTAAGCCATTGCCCTTCCCCCACCACACACACACCCTGATCCACACAGACAATGGCTATCAGCACTAATCCCACCACTCCCAGCACCACTGCTGTCAGGCATCATCAGCTCTTCCTGGGGCTCTGACCAAGCCTGGTTTAAACACTCCATTCACAGGTATATTCAAGCACTGCACTGACAGCTTTTTCCTTGTCAGCAAGCACCCAGTTTTGATTTTCATATTTTTTCTCATTCATTATAAAGAGCTTGCCTTGTAGGAAAAACAGCCCTACCCCCCACCCTATGTGGTGTTACTCTGAGGACATTCTAGACTAAATCTGTTTTTCTGCCTTCATTTCCCCACTCCCTCCCTCCTTTTATTGCTTAGAGAAACTATACTGTCA
Source organism: Perodicticus potto (assembly GCA_963574655.1). Lineage (NCBI taxonomy): Eukaryota > Metazoa > Chordata > Mammalia > Primates > Lorisidae > Perodicticus > Perodicticus potto. The sequence goes on along the minus strand of CAUYRH010049024.1, from coordinate 4,560 downwards.
AAACTCAAAAGATTATTTTATCCCTCCTTAGGAAAAACAATTTGAATGGTTTAGCAGGGAAATTACCTCATAAGCATCTGTTTTCACCCACCCTCTCCACTATCCTGAGAAACCAGAAAATGAAGCCATATTCTATACTACAGACACCGCCAAGGAGTAAATCAACACCCCAGGGACTTCAGAGGGGCACTCTGTTGCATAAATATGCAGCCACAGCCCATTAAATGAAGCTTGTGCAACCAGATCACAGGACTTTCCTCCAGGCTTCTATCCTGGAGGACTTCCTTTACTCTGGGTGATAGTCTGTACCACCTTTCCCTCTGATGTCTGCAGATTTAATATATTTGGTTTCCTCTTCTCTTTCATAAAATGGATAAGGTTGACCCTGTTAAACAACAAACTCCAAATCAGTGTCTGTCTGACACATACATAACATAATTCTATAGCTTGGTGGGTTCTGCCTGCCTATACTATGTTCTATAGAACATCACATAATTCTATAGCTTGGTGGGTTCTGACTGCCTATACTCCATTACCTAGCTAGTTTTCCTTTTTCCTTTTCTTCTTGTTCTTTTATTTCCTTCCTGTCTTCATTACCATCCTCTTTCCTTAGAAAAGCTGGAAGTTAGGAAGAGATGGAAGAAATGAGAAACTGTAATGATCATACAATTCTGACCCTTTCCTTCAGATCATTGCCTTCAAAGCAAGGGCTAATCTTAAGTTTCCTTGGTGAAAAATTGTGGGATTCTTTCGCAGGGAGAGTGGGAAACTGGTCTGTGAACCAGTAGCATCAGCATTGCCTGGGCATTTACTTACAATGAAGAATTTTAGATCCCACAGTAAATCTACTATACCAGAGTTTGCATTTTAACAAAATTCTCAGGTAATTTAAGTGCAAGGTAAGGTCTGAGAAGCACTTGTCTGTGGTATGGTGATATATTACATTCTCCTGTCTGAACTTGTCCCCTTCACCATGAATCTACACTGAGTTACGTGGAACAATCTCTGTTACACCATGTGTAAATGGCAAGTTCATTTGGTCCACTGACAGTATATACATAGGATTATGCACAGTCACAATGAGCTATAGAAAGCTGAAAAGTAGGTACCTGAAATATTAGCACAGACGCCCATAGGATCCCTTCTTCTGGAAATCCATGTACCAAGTGGATCAGCTTCTACTGAATAAAGATCCTCCAGGAAGACAGGCTGCCAAAGTTTGTGTCTTAATGGCTATTTGCAGATAGCCTGTGAGCTCTTGTTAACTCTGGCATAATAAAAACAATCCTGTACTGGAAGTCATAGACCTGAACTCAACATCTACTTTTCATATCATCCTGACTCTATGACTTTAAGCAAAGATACCAAACTAACCCTGAAGTTTCCTCATCTCTACAGTGAGACTATTAATATTAGCTTAGCCTACCACAAAAGTTGGGTGTGAGAATCATATAAAATAACATATTTAAAACACTATGTAAATCACAGAGCAATATTCAATTGACATTTATTATTGTTACATAGTATAGAATTAAAAAAGAGGAGTATCTTTAGGTTGAAAGGGAATTCATAGTCTCAATCTCCTGCTGAAGCAGGAGTATATTTTTGCTAGTAAAGAAAAAATATCTGTACTCCCAAAGCAATCCTCCAATTCAACGCCATCCCTATTAAAGTACCAGCATCGTACTTTCAAGACTTGAAAAAAGGATTCTGTGTTTTGTATGGAACCAGGAAAAAAACTGGTATAGCTAAGGCAGTTCTTAGCAATAAAAACAAAGCTGGGGCATCAGCATACCAGATTTTAGCCTATACTACAAGGCTATTGTGCTCAAGACAGCATGGTACTGGCACAAAAATAGAGACATTGACACTTGGAATCAGATAGAAAACCCGGAAATGAAAATAACAACTTATAACCACCTAATCTTTGATAAGCCAAACAAGAATATACACTGGGGGAAAGAATCCCTATTCAATAAATGGTGCTGGGAGAACTAGATATCCACATGCAAAAATCTGAAACTGGACCCGCACCTCTTTCTACTCACAAAAATTGATTCAAGATGGATAAAAGACATAAATTTAAGGCATGGAACAATAAAAATCCTCAAAGAAAGCATAGGAAAAACACTGGAAGATATCAGCCTGGGGAAAGACTTCATGAAGAAGACTGCCATGGCAATTGCAATAACAACCAAAATAAACAAATGGGACTTAATTAAACTGAAATGTTTCTGTACAGCTCAGGAGACAATAACCAAAGCAAATAGACAACCTACACATTGGGAAAAGATATTTGCATATTTTGAATCAGACAAAAGCTTGATAACTAGAATCTATAGAGAATTCAAATTAATCCACATGAAAAAAGCCAACAATCCCATAAATCGATGGGAACGAGAGATGAATAGAACCTTCTCTGAAGAAGACAGATGAATGGCTAACAAACATATGAAAAATGCTCATCACCCTTAATTATCAGAGAAATGCAAATCAAAATCACCCTGAGATATCATCTCATCCCAGTGAGAATGGCCCACATCACAAAGTCTCAAAACTGCACATGCTGGCATGGATGTGGAAAGGAATATTTTTACACTTCTGGTGGGACTGCAAACTAATACAACCTTTTCTGGAAGGAAGTATGGAGAAACCTCAAAGAACTCAAGCTAGACCTCCCATTTGGTCCTGCAATCCCATTATAGGGCATTTATCCAGAAGGAAAAAAATCTTTTCTCATAACCACACTTGTACTAGACTATTTATTGCATCTCAATTTACAATTGCCAAAATGTGGAAACAGCCTAAATGCCCCCCAATCCAGGAATGGATTAACAAGTTGTGGTACATGTATACCATGGAATATTACTCAGCCATTAAAAAAAAAATGGAGATTTCACAGCATTTGCATTTTCCTGGATGGAAGCAGAACACATTATTCTTAGTGAAGCATCACAGGACTAGAGAAGCATGAATCCTACATATTCAATCTTGATTTGAAGACAATTAATGACAATTAATGACATGGCGGGGGTAGGGAAAGGGGAGAGCAGAGAGAGAGAGAAGGAGGGAATGGGTGGGGGAAAGGAAGAGCAGAGAGATGGAAGGAGGGGGGGTGGGGTCTCAGTGTGTGACACATCTTGTACCCTCAATGAATCCCCAATTAAAAAAAAAAAGTAGAAGAATACTCACTAACTGAGTCCTATGACACCTGAAAAGGAAAAATGGATGGATGGATGGACAAACACAATTGTATTGAGTGTGGACACTGTGTGAAGTATGTTTGCATATAGTTCACTGGTGCTCAAAAGAGTTTCAGAGTGCACAAAACAGCCTGTAATAGGCACGCAAGTCCCCTCAGGAATGAAAAACTTATTCTGGCAGCTATTAGAGTGATCCTGGCAGAAAGCCCTCAATTGTCAGCACTCTTCGGAGAGTGCTCTAGCTAAAGAGAGCCAGTTCTTTCCAGACTGCATCCAATGACTTCTCAGCAGAGAGGTATTAAGGCCCAGATCACTTTCCCAATTCAAATCATCTTGAAGAGTCATACTATCTGTATTTTTCACTGAGACTACATCACAACTTTGCTTGTCCCTCTGCTCAATCCTTCTTTATTGCCCTCCCTTCCCTAGGAATCCATCCACAAAGCAGCCCTCAATAAACCACCTGGTTGCTAATCTCCATCTCAGAGGGTGTTCCTGGGGAAATCAGCCTGTGATACATCCTCACACTACTTGCTTATGCATTAGGTCTCTCTGGTCAACCACAAACATCCACTGAAGACCCTCAGGGTGACTCACAGAAGAACAGAGACTGTCAGAGCTGGAAGGAAACTTAAGGAGCATTTCATCCTACTACTTCATTTAATATAAAAGAATCTGAGTTTAAGTATTTTACCCAAGATCACCTTGCTAGTTAATTACAGAACTGAAACTAAATTCCACATTTCCTGACTAGTGATCAAATATTTTTTTTCTGTTACACAATTATATTGGCCTATGAAAAAGCCTATGCCCACACCTCAGGAGGAGTGTAGCATTCTGTATCAACTTAAACAAATAAAGAACAAACCAATTATTTGATAACAAACCCTTCTACCATAGCTTTTAGCTTGTTTTAAAACACAGCATTTACTATTTTAAAATGTTGCCAGTTTTCTATGTTTCCTCAAGATAAGTAAACAAATACATCAGTTTGGCTGGACCAACCTCCATTTTGATGTTACATTGCATTAGAAAATATCTTAGGACAGACTCAATATTCTCTCTCTTCAGATCCCATAGAGCATTCTATAGTTAAATACAAACTTTAATGTGCTTCCAGTGATTTCTGTAAATTATCAGCCTCCTACTAGGCAAGATAATCATAATTCATACCCTGGGTTAAGACTCATAGCTGGCTCAGCGCCTGTGGCTCAATGGGCTAAGGCGCCAGCCATGTACACCTGAGCTGGCAGGTTCGAATCCAGCCTGGGCCGGCTAAACAACAATGATGGCTGCAACCAAAAAATGGCCGGGCGTTGTGGCGGGCGCCTGTAGTCCCAGCTACTTGGGAGGCGGA
>CAUYRH010049020.1:0-10852 GCA_963574655.1 Perodicticus potto | reverse complement strand
TTTACAGATACCCATAACCTAATGTTGAACCTTGCTTACCAGCATAGAATATTTTTAATGTGGATGTCTAATTCTAAATTCTATTCCATTGGAAGCAATTGGCAAATCATTGCAATACTGACTTTTTCCCCAGTTCAGTTACACACATTTACTTTTAAAATTTATTGCAGTAAAGGAAAGTTATTACTAAGAAATATGGAAATAGCATCTTAATTTTCCATTGGTTATGAGGGATTAATGTATTTTTAAAATGCATATTGATCACTAATTCTAAAACAAATTTTTTAATAAACCAAATTTCTGAAAGAAGGCATTTTATCTAGAGTTATTTTAATACGTCGCATAGCACTAATTTCAAATTTAAGAGTTTCTTTAATCACTAACAGTGGAATAATGCCTTCTCTGTAATGTCCTGAATGGAAGCAATTTATGATGAGCTTCTACAGGTATTTTTAGATAAAGCTAACCAAGCATGTTGAATTTAAAATATGAATAATCCCAACTTTCAGTTTCTGTTTTGTGTTGGTCGAACTTGGTGTATGTTTATTCATCACCCATAAGTTATTTGTGAGGGTGTTTATTCTATATGAATATTGTTTCATGTTTTTATGGGAAAATTGTAGCTAAACATTTCATTGTCCCCAGTCGCAAAAGAAGCACAATTCTATTGCTTTGTCTTGCTTATAGTCATTAAATCATTACTTTTACATATATTGCTGTTATTCTGCTTTCTTTAAAAATACAGTATAGGATGTTTTATGAAGCCACAAAATACATATATTTTTATTTTGACCTAAATTTGTACAGTCCCATTGTAAGTGTTGTTTATAATTATAGATGTAAAATCAAATTTCATTTGTAATTGGGAAAATCCAATAAAAAGGATATTCATTTAGAAAACAGCTAAGATGTTTAGTAAAAATTTGATATGAAAAGCACAATGTGCAGAAGTTTTGGAAACCCTATAGTGGATTACAACAGGTAAAAGAGAATACATTGCTGTCTTACAGTGATGTTGCTAAGAAGTACATGCTTTGTTGTATAATTGCTTGAAAGCCCGTTGAAAGATGTATCTGTTTACTTATACAACCTTTGAAGTAAAAGTTACCAATGTTTGCCAATTTTGGTGAATTAAAAAAAAAAAAGAAAGGGGGGAGGGGAGAAGGGGGTTTAGCAAGTTCCCACCTAATGAATAAAATGTAGGGGTATATGGCACACTTCCTGAGTGATTCAACTACAACGTGGACTTCACCTTACAAATAATATAGCCTAATCACATGTACCCTCATATTAACCTGAAATTAAAAAAAAAAAAGAATTAGAGGTGATAAGGGTGGGGCTTACATGAACCTACTCCCATCAACCAGACAGGAAAAGTGGCATAACATAAAAGTCATGGAGTCCCTGAAAAAGATGCAGGGGCAGGAAAAATATTTAAGAAACTAATTTTTAAATTTGATGAGGCTAAATTTGAACCCGACAAATGCATTTCTTCTGTATCCAGATAATAATGTAAACATAAGTCAGGAACTAAGAGTCATCTGTCTTACAAAATATATAAAGAGTATATAGGTATGTAGAGAATATATATATTCTGGCTGGAAAATGTAATATATAGAGGATATATAGATCCAAGGAGCTCAAAGCTTCCCAAGTACAAGAAACATGAAGAAAATTATACTAAGGGACATGATAACTGAGTAACTCAAAACCAGTGATAAAATCTTACAGAAAACCAGAGGGAAAAAAAGCGTTAAGAAATGTGGAAATTCTTTGAAAGACACAGACAACCAAAGCTCACTTAAGAAAAAAAATAGACGACTTGAACAGTATTATATCTATGAAAGAATTTAATTTGGTAGTTAAAAATCTTCACATAAGAAAGACTCCAAGCCCAGACAAGTTCACTGGTGAATTTTACCTTTGGTTTCCCTCCATAAGCTCATCTTGAAAATTGCAAAGGAGGAAATATGCCCAGCTCATTTTACTTCAATACCAAATTCCTCAGTTCCAAATCTAGACAAATCACATGAAAAGAAAACTACAGACAGATATTCTCTACCAACATAAAAGGCAAACTGAAAACAAGATGTTACACACTGAATTGAATGACACATGCAAAGATTATTACAACATGACCAACCAAGTAAGGGTATAATCCCTCATCTAAGGATGATTTTATTATTTAAAAATTAATCAATGTAATTCATCAAATAAACTCAAAGGAAAAATTGCATGGTCATCTCAAAGGAGACAGAAAACTCATTTAAGGAAATCCAATACATATTCCTGAAAAGACACTGAAGAAAGTAGGAACTTTCTCAACCTGATAAAAGACATCTATGAAAAGCCTATAGCTAATACCATTTTTTATCTGTTCTTCTTTCATTTTTAAATTTAAGATTCATATGAGGGTACAAATGATTAGGTTACATTGTTTGCATTTCTTAGGTAAAGTTCAAGTTATAGTTGACTCCTTCATCCATGGGGTGTACTGTATACCTTATATTGTGCACCTTAGGTGAGAGCTTATCAATCACCCTCCCTCCACCATTTTGTTCTCCCCCCTCCCTCACCTCCATTTGAATTCTGTTTTTCTCTCCTGCATGCCTGTAGTTTATTAGTTTCACATCAGTATGAAGTACATTGGATGAATGCTGTTCGCTGTTCCAGTCTTGTGATACTTTACTAAGAGAAATATGCTTCTACTCCATCCAGGTAAATACAAAACATATAAAGTTTCCATCTTTTTAATGGCTGGATAGTATTCCATGATATACATATACCACAGTTTCTTAATGCATTCATGGGTTGAATGGCATTTGGGTTGATTCCACATCTTGGCAATTGTGAACTGAGCTGCAATAAACATTCTAGTGCAAATATCCTCATGGTAAAATGATTTCTTTTCTTCTCATTAGAAACCTAGTAATGTGATTGTGAGATCAAATGGAAGAGCTCCTTAAGGATTCTCCATATTTCTTTCTACAGAGGCTGTATTAGTTTGCAAACCCACCAGCAGTGTAAAAGTGCTCCCTTCTCCCCACATCCACACCAGCATCTGTAGATTTGGGATTTTGTAATGTGGGCTAGTTTCACTGGGGTTAGGTGATATCTCCGTGTGGTTAGGGACAATGAACATTTTTTTATGTTTGTTGGCCATTCCTCTGTCTTCTTCAAAGAAGATTCTGTTCAAGTCTCTTGTCCATTTATGAATGGGATTGTTTCCTTTTTTCTGGTTTGTTTGTTTATTAGTTTGAGTTCTCTGTAGATTACAGTTATCAGCTCTTTGTCAGATTTATAGCATGTAAATATCTTCTTCCATTCTGAAGGCTATTTGTTTTAGTTTTTATATCCTTAGCTGTGCGGAAGCTTTTAGCTTAATCATGTCCCATTTATTTATTTTTGGTGTTATTGCAATTGACAATGGAGTCTTCTCCATAAAATCTTTCCCTAGTTGATTTTGTCAAGAGCTTTCCTCACTTTTTTCTAGAATTTTTGTCATTTTGTGGCTTAGATTTATATCTTTATTCAGTGAGAGTCAATTTTTGTAAGTGGTGAGAAGTGCAGGTCCAGTTTTAGTCTTCTACATTTGCATAACCAATTCTCCCAGCACCATTCATTAAATAGGGATTCTTTTCCCCAGTGTATCCTTTTTTTTTTTCTTTTTTGGTGTATCAGATGGTAATATGTGGCTTATTTCATCTTTAGGTTCTGTATTCCATTCCATAAGTCTATATCTCTATTTTTGTGCCACAATCATGCTGTTTTGATCACTGTCATATTGTAGTATAATCTAAAGTTTGGCAATGTGATGCTTCCAGATCTGTTTTTACTTCTTAGACTTGCATTGGCTATTTGAATTTTTGGTGCATATGAAATGCAGTATTATTATTTTTTTAGTGATGAAAGAATGAATGTTTTCCACTTAAGAACAGGAATGAGAAAATTTTATCCAATTTTGTCACTACTATTCAATATTGCACTGGAAGTTCTAGCTAGTGCAATAAGGCCAGGCAATGAGACTAGAAAGGAAGAACAACATGACCATCTTGTAGAAAACCCAGTGCAATCCATAGAAGGCATTATAACTAATGAACAAGACCACCAATTTTAGGATTTGAGTTCAATATATGGAAATAAATTTTATTTCCATATACTACAAATATAACTAGGAATTTTTTTTTAAAAAGCAAAAATATGAATCATTTAGTTATAAATTTGAAGAGGTGTGAATGACTTTTAGATTGAAATTTTTTTTAAATGCTGAAAGAAATCAAAGAAATAGATAGAAAGCTTTATCATGTTTATGGTTCAAATGAATCAGTATTTTTAAAAATTATTATTATTATTATTTTTATTGTTGGGGATTCATTGAGGGTACAAGAAACCATGTTACACTGGTTGCATTTGTTGGGTAAAATCCCTCTTACAATCGTGTTTTGCCCCCAAAAGGTGTGGCACACACCCAGACCCCACCCCCTTTGCTCCTTCCCTCTCTCTGCTCTTCCTTTCCCCACACCTCCCTCAATCTTTCTCTCTCTGCTCTCCCCTTCCCTCACCCCCACAACCCCACTGTGTCAATAAGTGTCATTAATTGTCCTTATATCAAACTTGAGTACATGGGATTCATGCTTCTCCATTCTTGTGATGCTTTACTAAGAATTTTAAATTTGACTATATATTCAATGTAATTACAATCAAAATCCCAAATTCTTTGTAGATATTGGCAAACTGATTCTAAAATACATAGGGAAATGGAATAAATCTGGACTCAACAGAACTTAAAAAAGAAGATGAATATGGAACACTAAGATGATCTGCTTTATAAATTTTCAAATTTTTTTATAAAATTACAATAATCAAGACAGTGTAGGCATAAATAAAGACAAATAGATTGAGGAACAGAAGGGAGTCCCAGAAATAGACTCATAAGAGCAACTGATTTTCAACAGAGAAGAAGAGAACATTCAGTGGCGAAAGGCTAGTTTTTCTAATACCTGGTGCAGGAACAATCAGTTATACCCATGCCAAAAAAAAAAAAAAGATCTTCAGTCTAATCCTTATCTCACAACATATGGAAACACTAACTTATGATAAATTATAGACCTAAGCACAAAACCCTAACTAAAAAATAAATTATTAAGGAAAATATAGGATAAAATATTTGAGTTAAAGATTTTTTATATGTGACACCAAAAGCACAACCTATGAAGAACAAATTGATATCCTTTATAAAGGTAAATACTTCTGCTCTTTGAAAGACAGTATTATAAGAATGAAAAAAATAAGTCACAGACTTTGAGAAAATATCTGAAAATCATAGATCTAAAATGGATTTGCATTCTAAATATATATATATGAATATATATGTGTGTGTGTGTGTGTACGCAAAAAAACTCTCAAAATTTGAAAATAAAAAACAAATTATCTTTCCAAAAGCAGCAGAAAATTTAAACAAACACTCAACCAAACAAAAAATTTTTATAGCAAATAAGCATAAGTAAAGATGCTTCACATCATTAGTCATTAGGGAAATGCAAATTAGAACCATACTGAAATACTACTACCCATGTATTAGAATGGCTAACATTAAAAAGATCATATCGTGCCAGGTATTGGTAAAGATGCAAAGTAGCAGGAAGTGTCGTGCACTGCTGGTGGGACTGTCAAATCATACAACCGCTTTGTAGAACCATTTGTCAGTTTTTTAAAAAGTTAAACATATACCTGACATATAACTCACTTTCCCACTGCCTGTTATTACTTATCTACAAGAAATAAAAGTATATATCTATACAAGAAGACTTACACATAAATATTCATAGCAGATTTTGAAATAACTTCCTATACTCTGGGAGGCCAAGGCAGGTGGATCACCAGAACTCAGGAGTTCAAAACCATCCTGAGCAAAGCAAGAGAACCCATCTCTACAAAAAATAGGAAAACTAGCTGGGCATTGGGGTGGGTACCTGTAGTCCCAGCTACTTGGGAGGCTGAGGTGGGAGGATCACTTGAGCCTAAGACTTTGAGGTTGCTGTGAGCAGCGACGTCACAGCTCTCTATCCCAGAGTGACTGAGTGAGACTCTGTCTCAAAAAAAAAAAAAAAATGTCATGAAGGCTATGTTAAGCAGTTTGATGAAAATATTTCAAATTGTATATAAAACCAGCACATTGTACCCCATGATTGCATAATGTACACAGCTATGATTTAATTAAAAAATAATAAATAAAAAGAGAGAGAGAGAAATAATATCCCATAAACTGAAAACTGAGTTGTTTCCATCAATGGGTCCATGTTGCAGTAACAAACAGCTCCAAACGCACCAATAGCTTATCAACAACCAATGTTTATCTCTTGCTTACACAGTATTCACCATGAGTAGTTTCAGTGTGTTAACTCCAGAGTCTGGCTGAATGTTAGAGGAGATTGCCTGGCAGAACCACTCAGTGGTTCTTAAATATTTTTGCTTAGAAATGAATTACATTGCTCCCCACTGATTTCATTGCTCAAAGCAAGACACATGTTCAAGCTTCACAGCAATGGTGTAGAAAGGATATTCCTTTTCAAGGAAGGACAGTTAGAAAGGAGGAGCAAATATTTTGACAGTAATGCAACCTACCACAGTACTAGAGTCTTCCTTCACCTGGTTCAACACATTTTTATATTGTATTCTACCAGGATTCCTTCTGCCTCATCCCCAGAAATGACTGGATTGTTGTGAGTGTGCCCTTAGGTGTTGACAAGGAGCAGGAGCTCTTCATTAAATAAATCTAAAAGAACCACTGGGGCCCCAGAACAGCTCCTCTGTAGATGTGGATATAGAAGGTTCTAGGGTGAAAATGATCAAATTAAAACACTCCCTTTCAAACCAATACTTCCAAACAGAAAGAATTTTGAAGAGCCATCCCTGGTACTAGGGTTTTCTGCAATGCACCTGCACTCTGGCTGACCCTAGGCCACCAGGGTCCTGCCAAGTCTCGTGCTGCTTCCGTAGCTTGGGCCCATCTGATTCCTGGAGGCAGTCATGATTTTCATCAACTGCTTGACCCAAAGCAGATCTTGCTATAATATAAACATTTTGAAAAATATACTAAATCAAAGATACCTTTCAGATTCCAAGCATTTAGAGGAGGGTGGGAAAGAATAAAGAAAAGGTGTGCAGCCAAGTCATGTGTTTTACAAAATGAGCAGCTGTATAAAGACACAAATACAACGCTTTTATTATGACTGCTTATTTATCTGGGTAACTCAGCTGAAATATTTTAGTTATGCAATACTCACCTTTAGTAAAAAAAATTCAGCTTCCAATTGAGGTTTATTTCTGAATTATCTTAATACTTTGTTCATACCAGTGCTGAAGCCATACTCAATATTCTGCCATGCTATGGACAAGTCTGGGGTAGATATGTTGACTGCATGTTACTCATAGGTCTGTGGCAACTGCGATGCACCCTGACCTCCTCACCACAGACCATGGTATCCTCTCGGGAGTAGGAGCCATAGTCTACCATCTGTGTTCCCAGCCGCTAGCGGAGTTGCACATACTTTTAAGGTATTCAATAAATGCACCAGGAATAAATTATTCAAGGTTGTAAACACTGCTTATCAGTACCGCATAAAATGAGGTATTTTGTTTAGGAAAATGTTTCCCAATCTTCATTTATCTCCCTAGCATGCCACTGCTGAGATTGAACAGCACTGTAAACCTTTGCCACGTTATATTTTTTACGATAAAAAGTATCAGTTAAATTGGGATCTCGATGCCAGCACTGCCCAGGATAAATTCACTAATAAATCTAGAAAATTTACATAAATCCACTGCATTCCCCTCTTTTACTACATTCAATAGCAAAAAAATAAATAGTCACTAAATTCTGTTCAATAATTTTTGATGCTATGTTATGAGGAGAAAATAGAAAACTCTAAAAATGTCCATTTGTCAATTACAGAAAAATTGAGTTTTAAATGATGTAAGTGGGTTTAGGAATGTAATTCCTAACCATTGCTGAAGCATATTCAGGCTTCTTTAGAGAAATTTCAATTAGCTACAAGAGGTAAGGTAGATTATTCTAAGCACTTTGGGTCATTTCAAGCACAAGCCTATAAGCAAGAGGGTTGTATTCAGAGGTATGATATTTCCATATTAGTTATCTTTTCTTAGTTGGGTATCCTTGAGTCAGTGGCTGACATGGAGATTCTTGAGCTTACGATGTATTAAAGGAGGGTGCTCAGGAGACCCCTGAAATTAACTGAGAGATGCAGGTTTGGCAAGGCTACCAGCTAGAAAAGTGTAGTTTAGATAAGCCTGATCTCTGGGGAGTTCTTAAGCAAAAGTCCCACCTAGAGGCAAGGAACCTACATGTTTCCACCCTCCTGTAGGTCAGGCATTGCCTGACTGGGAGAGATGTGTCATAACCCACCAGGCATCTCAAGAATGAATCCTTAGCAGCCAGAACACATAGCAGCTGAGGGCTGGGTGCACCAGCCAAGTAAAAGGGATATGGGTGGGGCACCCACACATCTGCTATTGAAAACACTCCACCTTCTTCAGGAAGACCTGCAAGTGAGCTCTGTTATGAAAAATTTCATGAAAGCATCTCTTTTATCTAATCAGACCTAGTGTATCTGTAGAAGTTCTCTGAGGAACTGAAGAACAAATCAGACCTAGAAGCTTCACACCCTTTCCTTCCCTTATGAACTAAGCCAATTATAAAGACTTGATGTCTTTTCTGTTGTGGAAGAATTCCAGCCATTCCAGAACAAGTATAGGACAACTAATTCCATATTACAAAACAATTCCTGGCTTGGCGCCTGTGGCTCAAGTGGCTAAGGCACCAGCCACATACACCTAAGCTGGCGGGTTCGAATCCAGCCCGGGCCCACCAAACAACCACGGCTGCAACCAAAAAATAGCCAGGTGTTGTGGTGGGCGCCTGTAGTCCCAGCTACTTGGGAGGTGGAGGCAGGAGAATCGCATGAGCTGAGGAGTTGGAGGTTGCTGTGAGCTGTGATGCCACAGCACTCTACCCAGGGTGACAGCTTGAGGCTCTGTCTCAAAAACAAACAAACAAACAAACAAACAAAACAACAATTCCTGAAGCCTCTTCTGTACCCAAGCATAGGCGATTATTACCACAGATGATTATTGCAAAGCAATGCAGTTCTCCTGGATGAAGGCTAGTATAAGAGAATTGGATGTCATTTCCATGTCCCCCCAGAAGCATTTCTCACAGGTATTGCTGAGAAATCTTCAATCCATATTTGCAGAAAGCCAGCCAACCAAGCCTGGCCAACAAGTACCCTAAGGGAAAAAAAATTACCAATTTTGCAAATTCTAGGATTTATTTATAAAATTCCTCCAACATGCCTTGTAGAAGTATTTTATGCAAGTCTAAAAAAAAATTGAATAAAGAAAAATGACTTGAGAGTAGTAAGGATACCATGTTTTAATTCTATTAAGTGAATAGGCCTTTGAATTTAGACATACAGACACACACACACATATGGACACACAAATCCGCATGGCTCATATTTTGCAGCAAGAGAAAGGAGGACATATTAGAAGTGGCTGGTGTATGTACACCAGCATCCACCACATTCATGTTTCCTTTCCATGGTGGAGTTCTGAAGGGCCAGAGCCTAAAGAAATTGCAAGGCATATGCCACCCGCATCCAGTCTCAATTAATACTCAGTAACATGTCTCTTTTACTCACATTCGATATAAGAAAAAGTGCTTAGAATCCACTCTGATAATGTCAATAAACAAGTGCAGTTTATCTTTCACATTCCTGCAGGAGTGTCAGCAACTCTTACAAAAAGATTTTGTAATAAAAGCAATTGAGAGAGAAAAAATTAAAAGGCATTTTCATAGGTGGCTGGTATTTTAAATCTTTGTGAATCTCAAAACCATTTCCAACTTGCAAATGGAGAGTGGGAAAAGTAACTGTGGCATTTGACACATTTAGACTGTGTATCTGCCTAGGTTAGAATAAAATTTAGATGAGAAACTCATTTGATCAGCGTTTTTGTCTGCTTTTTCTGTCTTAAATAGATTAAGATTCTTCTTCGTGGACCAATGCAGCTTGATCAGTTTATCATGCTTCATCATGTGGTAGATAAATTTTATAGTTAGAATATTAATGCCTGATTTGGCCATGATGACAGCATTGGGTTCCATTCATTTGTTCATCAAATATCAAGCAGTTACGTGAGAGGCATTGGTTTAGTTTCTGGAAATACAGTGAATGGACAGAGGATCTTGCTTTTAGGGAGTAGACATGGTGCTTCATTCAAAACAAGTTAGGGAATTAACTTAGTCCATTTTCTGTTGCTTATGACAGAATATCTGAAAGTAGGTATTTTATAAATAAAATGAATTTTTTTATAGTTATGGAGGCTGAGAAGTCCGAGGTTGAAAGGTGAATCTGGTGAGACTATCACACGAGGGTCCTGAGCATTCTGACATGCTCAGGTCCTTATTCCTCTTTTTTTTTTTTTTAAAATACATGTATTTTATTATTCTTCATTACATTATTCCCCCCCCCCCCAACCCCTCCGTGGTAAGACAGAATTGATTTACAGAAAACACCAAAGCTCCTGGTAGAGGGAGAGATTTCAAGTGGTTTCAAGTGGGGAGAGAGAAGTTCGATTAGTTCCTATCCCAGTCGTTCCGCGTCTCCTCCTCTAGGCCGCTAGCCTCAGGATATATATAGGTGTATGGGTTACTTGTCCAGGAAATGAATGAATGCAGTCCCTTCCGCCGGGGGGAAGGTTAATGAGTGCATCAATGAATGGAAGCAGTTCATCCATGGAATTCAGGCCTAGGAAATTCACAAGAAACTGACCT
>CAUYRH010049018.1:0-64234 GCA_963574655.1 Perodicticus potto | reverse complement strand
GATTTGGCAATTATTAATTGAACTTCAATGAATAATCTGGTGCAAATATCTTTATTGTCAAATGATTTTGGGTCCTTTGGATAAACACCTAGAAGAGGAATTGCAGGATCAAATGGTAGATCTATAGTTAGGTCCCTGAGTACTCTCCAAACTTCCTTCAAAAAAGAACGTACAAGCTTGCATTCCCATCAGCAGTGAAGAAATGCTCCCTTTTCTCCAAATCCACTCCAACATCTGTAATTTGGGGATTTTGTGATGTGGGCTACTCTTACTAGAGTTAGATGGTATCTCAGAGTGGTTTTGGTTTGCATTTCTCTGATGATGAAAGATGATGAGGGTTTTTTCATGTGTCTGTAAATCATGCGCCTGTCTTCTTCAGAGAAGCTTCTGTTCATGTCTCTTGCCCACAGTGAAATGGGATCACTTGTTTTTTTCTTAGTAATACGTTTGAGTTCTCTGTGGATTCTGGTTATTAGACCTTTGTCGGAAATATAACTTGCGAAAATCCTCTCCTATTCTGAGGGTTGTCTATTTGCTTTACTTAGTGTGTTCTTGGCAGGGCAAAAGCTTTTTAATTTGATCAGATCTCAGTAGTGTATTTTGGATGTTGCTTCAGTTGCCTGGGGTGTCCTCATAAAGTATTCTGCCAGGCCAATTTTTTCAAGCATTTCCCCTACACTTTCTCTAAGAATTTTTATAGTTTCATGTCTTAAGTTCAAGTCCTTTAACCAGTGAGAGTCAGTTTTTGTTAGAGGAGAAAGGTGTGGGTCTAGTTTCAGTCTTTTACAGGTCGCCAGCCAGTTCACCCAGCACCATTTATTGAATAGGGAATCTTTCCCTCAATTTATATTTTTAATAGGCTTGTCAAAAATCAAATGACAATAAGTGCCTGGGTTCACCTCTGGGTCTTCAATTGTGTTCCATACCTCTACCTCTCTATTGTTGTGCCAGTGCGCTGTTTTGATCACTGTCGATTTATAGTATAGTCTGAAGTCTGGAAGCGTGATTCCTCCTGATTTGTTCTTATTTTTGAGTAATGTCTTGGCTATTCAAGGTTTTCTCTATTTCCATATAAAATGAAGTACTAATTTTTCCAGGTCTTTAAAGTATGACAGAGGTGATTTAATAGGGATCACATTAAATTTGTAGGTTGCTTTAGGTAGTATAGACATTTTAATGATGTTGATTCTTCCCAGCCATGAGCATGGTATGTTTTTCCATTTGTTAACATCTTCAGCTATTTCTTTTCTCAGAGTTTCATAGTGCTCTTTATAGAGATCTTTCATGTCCTTAGTTAGATACACTCCCAGATATTTCATCTTCTTTGGCACTATTGTAAAGACCAAGTCCTTGATTGGTTTTTCTCCTTGACTATTGGAGAAAATAGTATATTATTGGTATATATAAAGGCTACAGATTTATGAATGTTAATTTTGTATCCTGAGATGTTGCTATATTCCTTGATCACTTCTAGGAGTTTTGTAGTTGATTCCCTGGGGTTTTCCATATATATAATCATATAGTCTGCAAATATTGAGAGTTTGATCTCCTCTGGTCCTATTTGGATCCCCTTGATTGCCTTCTCTTGCCTGATTGCAGTGGCCAAGACTTTCATTACAGTGTTAAAAAGCAGTGGAGACAGTGGGCATCCTTGTCTGGTTCCTGATCTGAGTGGAAATGATTTCAATTTTATTCCATTCAAAATGATGTTGGCTGTGGGTTTGCTGTAGATGGCCTCTATCAGTTTAAGAAATGTTCCTTCTATACCTATTTTCTTAAGCATTCTGATCAAGAAAGGATGCTGGATATTATCAAAAGCTTTTTCTGCATCTATTAAGAGAATCATATGGTCTTTGTTTTTTAATTTGTTTATGTGATGTATTATATTTATGGATTTACGTATATTGAACCATCCTTGGGATGCTGGGATGAAACCCACCTGGTCGTGGTGTATAATTTGTTTGATGTGTTGTTGAATTCTGTTTGCTAGGATCTTATTGAATATTTTTGCATCAATATTCATTAGAGATATTGGTCTATAATTTTCTTCCCTTGTTGGGTCTTTTCCTTTGGGTATCAGGGTGATATTTGCTTCATAGAATGTGTTGGGAAGTATTTCTTCTTTTTATATGTTTTGGAAAAGGTTAAGTAATATAGGAATTAGTTCCTCTTTAAAGGTTTGGTAGAATTCTGTTGTGAAGCCATCTGGTCCCGGGCTTTTCTTTTGGGAGAGATTTCTTATACTTGATGCTATTTCAGAACTTGTTATAGATTTGTTCAACATATCCACTTCTTTCTGGCTAAGTCTAGGAGGAGGGTGGCATGTTTCCAAGTATCGATCTATTTCCTTCAGATTTTCATACTTCTGAGAATAGAGTTTTATGTAGTATTCATTAATGATTTGTTGAATTTCTGAGGGGTCTGTTGTTATTTGACCTTTATCATTTCTATTTGATGAAATTAACAATTTTACTCTTCTACTTCTGGTTAGGTTAGCCAAAGGTTTGTCTATTTTATTGACCTTTTCAAAAAACCAACTCTTTGATTGGTTGATCTGTTGTATGATTCTTTTGTTTTCAGTTTCATTTAGTTCTGCTCTAATTTTAGTTATTACTTTTCTTCTGCTGGGTTTAGGGTTGGAAAGTTCTTCCTTTTCCAGTTGCTTGAGATGTCTCATTAAGTTGTTGACTTCCTCTCTTTCCATTCTCTTGAGGAAGGCTTGCAGTGCTATAAATTTTCCTCTTAGGACTGCTTTTGCGGTATCCCAGAGGTTCTGATAGTTCATGTCTTCATTATCGTTTTGTTCCAAAAATTTGATAATTGCCTTCTTGATCTCATCTATGACCCAGCTATCATTCAGCATGAGGTTATTTAATTTCCATGTTTTTGTATGCATATGCAGATTCCTCTTGTTACTGAGTTCAACTTTTTATTCCATGATGGTCTGAGAAAATACAAGGAATGATTTCTATTCTTTTAAATTTGCTGAGGTTAGATTTGTGACCAAAGATGTGATCAATTTTGGAGGATGATCCGTGGGCTGATGAGAAGAATGTGTATTCAGTTTTCTTAGGATGAAATGTTCTGAAGATGTCTGTTAGATGCAAATGTTGAATGGTTAAGTTTAAATCTAAAATTTCTTTGCTTAGCATCTTTTTGGAGGATCTATCCAGCACTGCCAAAGGAGTGTTAAAGTCCCCGGCAATTATGGTGCTGGAGGAAATCAAGTTGCTCATGTCTGGTTAGAGTTTCTCCTATAAATTGAGGCTCATTCTGGTTGGGTGCATAAATGTTGATAATTGAAATATCATGTTGAGTGTTGCCCTTGACAAATAAGTGACCATCATTATCTTTCCTTACTTTTATCAGTTTAAAGCCTTTTGTATCTGCGAATAAAATTGCAACTCTTGCTTTTTCTGTTTTCCATTTGCCTGAATTAGATGACCATCCCTTCACCCTGAGTCTATGTTTATCTTTTAAGGTAAGGTGAGGTTCTTGAACACAACAGATGTCTGGCCTGAGTTTTTGTATCCAGTCAGCCATCCTGTGCCTCTTTTGAGGGCAATTTAAGCCATTCACATTAATTGAGAGTAATATAAGCCAGATAGAGTTTTGGGTATCGAGTTTTTCGAAAGTCCAGTGGGCCTTTTTAATCCTTTCGCCACTATGGAAGTTGGAATTTGATCAAAAGTTTCTGAGTGGGTTTACTTTAATGGTGGAGGATTGTGTTGTTCATTATGGAGAATAGGTCTGAGAATATCCTAAAGAGCTGGTTTAGTTATGGCAAATTTCTTCAACATGTGAATGTCATTAAAGTATTTAATTTCTCTGTAATAGATGAAACTCATTTTCGCAGGATACAGGATCCTGGGTTGAAAGTTATTTTGTTTGAGGAGATTAAAGGTGATGACCACCCACTTCTAGCTTGAAAGGTTTCAGCAGAGAGATCTGTGTTCATTCTAATATTCTTCCCCTTGTAGGCTATGGATTTCTTACGTCTTGCAGCTTGCAGAATTTTCTCCTTCATATTAACTTTGGTGAAGTTAATTATAATGTGTCTATGAGAATTTTTATTTGAGTTGAGTCGTGCTGATGTTCTGAAACTGTCTGTTATCTGAATTTCAGGATCTCTTGGCATGTCTGGAAAATTCTCTTTGATTATTTCATGAAGTAAAGCATCTGTATCCTTCGCAGCAACCTCATCGCCTTCAGGTATTCCCATAAGGCGAATATTAGATTTCTTTGAATTATCCCACAGCTCTCTGAGAGAATGATCCATTTTTGTTCTCCACTTTTTTCCCTCTTTTAGTGTTTGGGAGCGTTCAAAAGCTTTGTCTTCAATGTCAGAGATCCTTTCTTCTGCCTGTTCCATTCTGTTACTGATGGATTCTACTGTATTTTTCAGATCTTTGAGGGCTGCAAATTCTTGCCTCAATGTGTCAAAATCTTTGGTCATTTTATCTTTGAATTCGTTGAATTCTTGAGACATCTTTTGGATTACTGCTGATTCCATCTTTTCCTCTATTCTGTTGATCTTATTTGCTATCCAGATTCTGAACTTGATTTTTGACATCTTAGCCATTTGTTTATGAATGGGATCTTGTGCTGTGTCTGTCTTATCTATCCTTGGGGGAGTTGATCTACTCTGATTGTTCATGTTACCAGAATTTTTCCATTGATTCCACCTCATGATTGTTTTTCACCATTGCCTGCCTCGGGTACTCGATAGCCACTGGCAAGTGTTCCACTTGGACTCAAATCTAATCCTAGGGGTAACAAGTCAGCGAATGCTTTTCTCCCTCAGTCACTGTGCCTTTGCCCCTGTCATTCTGCAGCACCAGTATCCCTATAGAGTGAGTTCTGGTTTCCTCTGGCCATCCTGAGAGTTGGGGAGGTGTCTCTCCAAGATTAGAGCCCTGTGGGATCACTCTGTTGTTGCTGGATCTTTGTAGGAAGTGACCCTATGTAGCTCTTCTGCGACTGTCCCAGCCAGGGAGTTCTGGCTGTGGGAGCAGCTCCAGAGCATGGGTCACATGGGTCCAGGGTGGGATGCTCCCTATGGTTCTGGCAGTGCCTGGTGCCCAGTGACTTAGGCAAAGACTGCCTGCGGCTCCAGCACTCTCTGGGGGGGCAGAGGGCTCCCTGCAGAGGCAGGGAGGGTGCTGGAGGGAGGGCGCTGGTTGCATGGTTCCTGGAGTCTCTGAATGGATTGTTCTCAAGTCATGCTTCACAGCAGCCATTATTATTTCCTTTTATCATTAGCCTGAGAGTTCCCTCACTACTCTGAGGTCATGCAGTTTTGTTTTTCTATCAGAAGAAAATCCTATTAGGATTCCTATTAGGAATGTCATACTTGCTGAGTTTTTGTCTGTGAGCAAATAACTATTTCTTTGAGCCTCTTCCACTTCTCTGCTTTGACTAAATAATGGTTCTCAGCCTCTTTTCAATCATGGATCCCTTTGAAATTGTGATAAAAGCTAAGAATCTTATTTTGAGAAAAATGTATATAATGTACATAAGTATAGAATGTCATGTTGGTCTTGAAACCCGGATTAGGAAATTTTAGATTAGATGATTTTATAAAGTTTTTTATTTATTTTTATTTTTATGTTTTTTTGAGATAGTCTCACTCTGTTGCTGTGGGTAGAGCGTTGTGGCATCATAGCTCACAACAACTTCAAACTCATGGGCTCATGCGATCCTCATGCTTCAGCTTTCCAAGTTGCTGGGGCTACAGGTACCTACCATAACACCAGGTTAGATTTTCTATTTTTAGTAGAGATAGGGTTAGGCTGGTCTTGAATTCCTGAGTTAAGCAATACACCCTCCTCAGCCTCCCAGACTGCTAGGATTACAGGCAGGAGCCACAAAGCCTAAAAAGTTTTAATATTTTAACATTCTTTCTTTTTGTGACTGTCAGTGAGTAGTATCCAGCTTTTAATGGATAGTCACACTGTAAATAAAATCCAGGAAACATTCATTTTCCTTTCCTTTTCTTTTTCTGTTTTTGTTATTTCAGGTTATTATGAGTGTACAAACAACTAGGTCACCATTGTTGAATTTGTTAGGTAGCATCACTCTTATAGTTATGTCCTACGCCCAAAAGGTGTGTCATACACACCCCTACCCATTTATTTGTTTGGTAATAACTCACTTTAGAGTCACTTTTCCTCACTGGAAAAATGGTGACATTTTCGTATTTTTGTTTTGAGTACTGAACACGAGCCCCAAAGGTTATTACTCATTTCTGGACTATTTGAACATGAGCTCTAATAACAGAGGTTAAGTTTCCAGGAGAAAATAAAAATGAAATTTTTTTTAAAACAGGGACTTGCTCTGTCTCCTTGGCTGGAGTGCAGTGGCATGATTGTATTAATAGCCTCTAATTCTAATTAAATATCAGGTATTTTTAATAAATCATTCTATGTATGATTTGCTTGAGATTTTTAAAGTCTTTTAACATCTCATTTTAAACTTCATTTTGTACTATTATAGCTAAAATAGTCATGAATAATTTGAAATTTCCTATTGGTACAAAGTAATTTTCAGTTAACTAGCTTGGAGGAATAGTTATTGCAATAAGAATGACAAAAGGGAAGAAACCATAATAGTTTTTAGTTAATAATGAGCTGTTGAACAAAATAATCTGCTTTAATATTTCTAGTTTCTTGTTCCCAAGGAAAAAGAATTATTTATCTTTTGGAAGGCATCCTAATAGGAACCTGAAGTTGTAAGTATTCAAAGATAATTGACACATAAGCATTCCTTTAAACAGCATCGTGAACCATACGATGATATTGTGATTATGCAGATCATATATAAGAGAAGGATGGATTAGGAATACACCCCAAATGTAAAAGGGGAAGAAAGCACTAGCAGTTTCTACTGAGCTAGTGAAATAGCAAACTTACCTTATAGAACAGAAGAAGAGCTAGTATGATACAGTTCTGGGTTATTGCCTTTAACCCATCTATAGCACAAGAATATGGGAAGGGAGGCGGGAGAGGTTGGGGTGGAGGGAGGGTAATTGGTGGGGCCACATCTATGGTGCATCTCAGAAGGGTACAGGTGAAACTTACTAAATGCAGAATACAATTGTCTTCATACAATAACTAAGAAAATGCCAGGAAGGGTATGTTAAACAGTTTGATGAAAACATTTCAGATTGTAGATGAAACCAGCACATTGTACCCCTTGATTGCACTAATGTACACAGCTATGATTTAAAAAAAAAAAAAAAAAAACAACTGAATGAATATGTTTAATGACTTCTCAACATGAGCAAACAGTGGCATTCCTTTAGTAATTTAAATGAGAAACTAGCCTGAGTAACATGACCTTGACTGATAAATGTTGTCAATTATAAATAATTGGGAACTTAAATTCTCTACTTTTTTAGTAAAGTTCAACTGTGTTAATGTGCATGTTCTTGTGCATACAGGCATGTGTGTGCATGTGTGTTTGTGTCCATGTAGAACATTTCAGAGTGGTAACTTGCCCAAGGTTGCACAGATAGTTAATAGGTATTAAGTCTCAGCTTTCAACTCCAAACACTGGTGTAATGATTGTCCCTCCTGCATCAGTCAAGATTCTTTTGCAAGTCCAACTTAAACTGTCTTATGTGGGGAAATTTATTGGCTTTTGGGCTAAACTACACAAGTGCTGAAGCTTATCACAGAGATGACTGACTCCAGACCAGAGCACTATCAGATGTGTCTATCTGCCTCCCCCCCGCCCCTGCTTTTCTATTGTTGGCTTGTTTCTTTCTACCACAGACGACTTTCTCCATGTTTTATCAACAAGCCCCAAGATGCCTCCAGACTCCTCTTCTTTTAAAAGCTCCTTAAGATGAAAGGATGTATAGACGACTGAGATACAGTGGGTTTCCTACCCAGAGCTAGTCTTGATCTTTTTCCCTGTTAGAAGAGCCTCTACTTTTCTTAAGGAATTCATTCTCCTTCATAGGCCTTATAGCCAGAAAATGTGTATCTAAATTTTAGGGAAGTGAATCATGATTGGTGCAAGCCAATCATGGTATTCAATTTCCTTTCAGTGATTGGCTGAGGATGATGTGTGTATTATAGCTTGCTAAGGAGACATAAAGCCTTCTGGGAAAAGTCTCTCTTGTCCTAAAAACAGAACCAATAATAATAAGAACAACAAAAAAAAAAAATGGTGAGCTCTAATAACAGAGCTCATAAAATGGTTTACATTTATTAACTTACTTAATATAGTATAAGTAAATTAAAGATATGAAATAAAGCTTTTTTCCTGTCTCTAGATACTGGTGGGTGAGGTTCTGCTGCCTGAGCTTTTATAGTGACCTTGCTCCCATGGCAGGAGCTTACCCGTAGTCTGAGAATGGCAGAATTAAAAGATGGAAAGAACCTGAGTTTTTTAAGACTTTTTGAACCAACAGAATTAATCACTCTGAAAATGTCACTTTGGGAACTCTTATTGCATGAGATAATACAGTCCCCTTTATTTTTTCAGACATTTGAAGTTTTTAGTTCCTTGGTGCTGAAAACATCCTAAGTGATGCACAGAGATGCTTTTGGATGGGATATAGTTTCCTGGACAGTCCTCTTCTGGTTCTGGATGGTTGTAGAAGTACATAGAAAATTAAATTTATCAAAGAAATAAGTACTAAGTCATAGACAAATTGGCTTATTACATTTTTTCTTTTATGTTTTCTTTTTTGAACCATATTTTTATATGTGCTATTAAATCTTTAATGTAGTTTTAAACCACCGTGCTTTATAGGTATGGTATGGCTGAAAGAGAACTATGCATGATGAAAATCTGGAGCAGCCTCCAGACGTGTTGCTACAGCATGAAGAAAATTGTGGACAGAAGAAGAAAATGAGATAGCACCAGAGAAAGTCAGGGATGGGAAAAAAGACAATTGCAGGCCCTCATGGTACCAGTGCCTGGATTCTTTCCACCTTGAGTTTAGCTTCACCCTGACTTTTGAATAGTTTAGCAATATCAGCCAATAAATTCTCTCTCTTTTGTTGAAGCTAGTTTGATTTGAATTTTTATTGGCAAAAGAAAGTCCTGATTAATTCATAGAAGCAGTTTGTGTGTGTATGTATACATATATACACACATTAATGTTTTTGGAAGTATAGCACATATTCAGAAAATCACACAGTATGTAAGTCAGCATGATAAATTTTTACAAACTCAATCCCTATGTAAAACAGGACTCACATTAAAAGCTTCCTTTTAGTCACAACCCTCTAAGAGTGACTACCATATGAAATGGCATCAATAGGTAACAACAACACGAGTTTTGGAAATCAGAGGTTTGAATCCTTGTTCTTAAAAGTCTTTAACCACAGAATTAATCAATTAATTAATTTTTAGAAAAGTTACCTAACTTCTCTGCATTCTGTTTTCTTCACGTCTGTACAGGGATAATACCATCTTTTATATTTATTTGAAGATTAATTATTAATGTATAAAAAGTGTTAGCATAGTGCTTCACACTGGGTAAGCCTTGAATAAATGAGTTATTATTATTGTTACATCATACCCCCCAAACTTATCAGAGTGCTTTATTTCATGGATTCTAAAGATTCTCCTGAGGCTAAAAAGATTCTCGCATGTAAATGAAAAACCTAAAATATCAGACTTCAAATATCTGGTATTAGAACAGTATGTATTTAGTTGATATTTGTTGTCTAAAACTCATACAGCAAAGTTATGATTAAGTGGCATTTATAAACTTCAATTTTGCTTGCTTCAGTACTGATCTTATTTTTCATCTCTTTTTAATGTCAACAAAAATAAGACTTATTCTAGCAGAAAAAGATTGGTTGGTTTAATTGCTGTAATACTTTCTCTTTTTACTTAAGATTTTTCTTCCCCATTTTTGTTACAAAGTTTTTCTGGTTTTTTTTTTTTTTTTGAGACAGAGCCTCAAGCTGTCGCCCTGGGTAGAGTGCTGTGGCATCACAGCTCACAGCAACCTCCAATTCCTGGGCTCAAGCGAGTCTCCTGCCTCTGCCTCCCAAGTAGCTGGGACTACAGGCGTTCGCCACAACGCCTGGCCATTTTTTGGTTGCAGCCGTCATTGTTGTTTGGCGGGCCCATGCTGGATTCAAATCCGCCAGCTCAGGTGTATGTGGCTGGCGCCTTAGCCTGTTGAGCCACAGGCGCCGAGTGTTTTTTTTTGGTTATAGTTGTCATTGTTGTTTGGCAGGCCTGGGCTGGGTTTGAACCCACCAGCCCTGGTGTATGTGGTTGGTGCCCTGGATGCTGAGCTACAGGTGGTCAAGCCTTTATTAAGACATATTAAGAGGCTCGGCGCCTGTGGCTCAACGGGCTAAGGCACCAGCCACGTACACCTGAGCTGACGGGTTCGAATCCAGCCCGGGCCTGCCAAACAACAATGACGGCTGCAACCAAAAAATGGCTGGGTGTTGTGGCGGGCGCCTGTAGTCCCAGCTACTTGGGAGGTGGAGGCAGGAGACTCGCTTGAGCCCAGGAGTTGGAGGTTGCAGTGAGCTGTGATGCTACAGCACTCTATCCAGGGTGATAGCTTGAGGCTCTGTCTCAAAAAAAAAAAAAAGACATATTAAGAAACTTTTCATTACTCCTGGTTTTCTTTCACCTAGGGGTATCTTCTTTAGTTTGATGTACTCAACATTAGAAAAGCAGAGGCTCGGCGCCTGTGGCTCAGCAGTTATGGTGCTGGCCACGTACACTGGGGCTGGCGGGTTTAAACCCAGTCTGGGCTTGCCAAACAATGACAACTACAACACAAAAACAGCTGGGCGTTGTTGTGGGCACCTATAGTTCTAGCTACTTGGGAGGCTGAAGCAAGATAACTGCTTAAAAGGCCAAGAGTTTTGAGGTTGCTGTGAGTTGTGATGCCACAGCACTCTACTGAGGGCGACATAGTGAGACTCTGTCTAAAAAAGGAAAAGAAAAGAAAAGCAGAAATACTGTTTATTACACATTTTATTTTATTTTGAGACAGAGCCTCAAGCTATAGCCCTGGGCAGAGTGCCGTGATGTTACAGCTCACAGCAACCTCCAACTCCTCGGCTTAAGCGATTCTCTTGCCTCAGCCTCCCACGTAGCTAGGACTACAGGTGCTTGCCATAATGCCTAGCTATTTTTTGGATGTAGTTGTCATTGTTTGGCAGGCACGGGCTGGATTCGAACCTGCCAACTCTGGTGTATGTAGCTGGCGCCTTAGCCACTTGAGCTACAGGTGCCATCCTAGTATTTAATATTTATTTATTTATTTATTTATTTATTTATTTATTTATTTATTTATTTATTAGAGACAGAGTCTCACTTTGTCACCCTTGGTAGAGTGCTGTGGTGTCAGAGCTCACAGCAACCTCCAGCTCTTGGGCTTAGGTGATGCTCTCGTCTCAGCCTCCTGAGTTCCTGGGACTCTAGGCGCCCACCACAACGCCCAGCTATTTTTTTTGTTGCAGTTTGGCCGGGGCCGGGTTTGAACCTGCCACCCTCGGTATATGGGGCCGGCACCCTACTCACTGAGCCATAGGTGCTGACGGCTAATATTTAATTTTTAAAGAAAATTTTAACTTTCATATGTACTTTGAATATATTTTCATCAAAATCTTACAGTTACAGATTTAGTTTAATCAAAACAGGCAGCCAAAACAAACTTGCTTTCAGTGGTAATATGAATTAAGGAAAATTATAACTGCCAAATGACAAATGTATATTATAAACCAAATTATAATTAGATCACAATTAAAATGATAAAGACCTAATAGAATTAATTTATCTATTCTTTAATAAGATAGCAAATGTAAAAATGAGCTAATAAGCTGGTCAGTGCTTTTTTCTTATTTTGAAGTAATATATTGCACAGCTAAATCAATAAGTTACCTATGAAACAGGATTATGATAAAAAACATGACATTTCTTCACTGAATGTAAATGTATATATATGTATATACTGAGCTCTAATCCTTTAAGCACTAGAAATAAGAAATAACACCATTGATCTAACGAGACATTATGCTAAAAATTTTCCATGTATTTAAGGAATATGAAAGATACATGTTGCTAAAAATTCACATGTTCATAGCGAAGAAATAATTTCACTTATAATAGGAGGCAGAAGATATTAAAGATGTCATAAAAATTGACTCATTAAAATAAATATTGTTATGATTTAGATTTTTAACACTTGGTCAGTCTAAAGGAAATGATATAAACATTTTTCCATGCGCTTTATCTGATACACTCTGAAAATGTGTATTTAAAAGTCTCAATGTCACTATCCTATACTGCTTGAGCTGATGGAAGGTGGTTTTCTTTCCACCTAATGACATGTCCCAGGAGTACTACAGAGATGAGCTGAAAAGAATTATGTGCATTTAAACATGTGAAAAGGCTGTGTGACTTCCAGAAGTCTCTTTCTTTTGTAATAACTGGACTCTACCTGGAGAACTATTCATTCTTTCACAAAAGGTGATAGAAGAAGCAAGTTGCTCTGCTTTATTATCACACAGTATCTAAATACAGAACCCAACACATGCCAAAATAACCTTGTTGTTCCACCAAGCTTCATTCTTAAAAGCAAACAGGCTGGACAGTAAGAACACCTTCATTAATCTCCATGGGAGACTCCCTTGTGCTTGGTACCCGGCTATTCCAAGCACACAGTAGAAGATATGGGATGGGCAGAGGCTGCTCTTCTTCTATGTCAAGTGGAATAAAGGTTATTTGAATTTAGGTCAGTGCTCAGATACAAAACAGTTGGTGGAAATCAATTCCCTTAAACTGTCCAGGATCAAAGATGTCTGAAATCTTTGCTCAGCTAGCACATAGGCTCCCCAGTGAGAAGATCACAGGGTTAGACACAGATAGCAGGGCCACCTGTCCAGGATCATTCTGTCACCTAGGAAGAAGGACTTCAGGTTTTTCAAGTTTACATACTTAGCATAGCTTACACAGTTTATTTATTTATTTTGAGACAGAGTCTCACTATGTTGCCCTTGGTAGAGTGCCGTGGCATCACAGCTCACAGCAACCTCAGACTCTTGGACTTAAGCGATTCTCTTGCGTCAGCCTCCCAAGTAGCTGGGACTACAGGCACCCGCCACAACTATTTTTTGTTGTTGTTGCAGTTGTTATTTTTTTATTTTTTTTTTTTTGAGACAGAGCCTCAAGCTGTCACCCTGGATAGAGTGCTGTGGCATCACAGCTCACAGCAACCTCCAATTCCTGGGCTCAAGTGAGTCTCTTGCCTCCGCCTCCCAAGTAGCTGAGACCACAGGCCCCCGTCACAACGCCTGGTCATTTTTTGGTTGCAGCCGTCGTTGTTTGGCAGGCCCGGGCTGGATTCGAACCTGCCAGCTCAGGTGTACGTGGCTGGTGCCTTAACCTGTTGAGCCACAGGCGCCGAGCCTGTTGCAGTTGTTATTGCTTTTCAGCTGGCCTGGGTCAGGTTCAAATCTGCCACCCTTGGTGCATGTGGCTGGTGTCACGGGCGCCACCCCACAACAAAGTTTAAATGTTGTCAGTTTGAGATGAAACCAATATAATGTATGGTTGTCTTTTTAACTTCTAAGTTTTGTTTTGAAATCACTGCTGCCTCACTGATTGGATTCTGCCTAGAGCATGTTCCTCAGTTCTGAAAGAGCTATGATTTGCCTGCCAAGAAAATCTCGATGAATGTCAAAGGTATAACCTTACTTGTACTAATTCTACTCAAATCAAATGAAATACTAATATTAGATGAATTTTTATTAATCTGTCTTATAATTTTAGTTCCTGTTTTTTTCAAAAGAAGGCAATTGTATCAGTAGAGCAACACACTTCAACTAGTACATTATTTTAATACATCATAACCTCAGCCATGTGTAGCATTCATAGCATGTACAAACACTTAAAATGGCTCATAGAAATTTCCGGTGGGAGACCAGTTTGCCATTCATAAACATGCTGTAGTAAAAGATTGCTTTGGGGGCGGTGCCTGTGGCTCAGTGGGTAGGCACCATATAACAAGGGTGGCGGGTTTAAACCCGGCCCTGGCCAAACTGAACAACAACAAAAAAATAATACATAAATGCTCAAAAAAACAACAACAAAGTCTCAGCTACTTGGGAGACTGAGGCAAGAGAATTGCCTAAGCCCGGCTTGGCACCTGTGGCTCAACGGGCTAAAGCGCCAGCCACGTATACCTGAGCTGGCGGGTTCGAATCCAGCCCGGGCCCGCCAAACAACAATGACGGCTGCAACCAAAAAATGGCCGGGCGCTGTGGTGGGCGCCTGTAGTCCCAGCTACTTGGGAGGCAGAGGCAGGAGACTCGCTTGAGCCTAGGAATTGGAGGTTGCTGTGAGCTATAATGCCACAGCACTCTATCCAGGGTGACAGCTTGAGGCTCTGTCTCAAAAAAAAAAAAAAAAAAAAAGAGAGAATTGCCTAAGCCCAGGAGTTGGAGGTTGCTGTGAGCTATGACGTCACAGTACTCTACCAAGGGCGATAAATTAAGACTCTGTCTCTAAAAAAAAAAAATTGCTTTGGGGCCAGGCAGTGGTTCATGCCTGTTAACTGCAGTACTCTGGGAGGCTAAGGCAGGAGGACTGCTTGAGCTCAGGAGTTAGAGACCAGCCTGAGAAAGAGAAAGACCCCCGTCTCTACTAAAAATAGAAAAATCAGCTCGGTGTAGTGGCGGGTGCCTGAGTGTGCTGCTAGAGTGCCCAGGTAGAGTGCATTCAGGCCAACTACAGATAGGTAAGAATGGACAAGTGCCTGGAACTTCTTAGGGGAAGACCACATGGGATCTACTCTAGGAGAACCCAGAATTTTGAGTTTTCTGTGAGCTAAGCTGAGGCTACGGTCCTCTAGCCTGAGGCAATAGAAGGAAGACTCAAAACAAAACAAAACAAAAAACGAAAGACTGCTTTGGAGCCAGAGAAGTCAGCAGGCTATCTGTGCTATTTAGTAATTGCATGGTAAGCTTCGGAAAACCACTGGAACTTGAGAAGCCTCAAATAGCTCTTCTGTAAACCAGGCATAGGAGTCTACCTTATGTGGCTGCTGTAAAATGGAAGGTAATGAGCGTTTAACCCCTATCACAGGCTTAGACTGGCAAATTTATAAAAAGATAGTGTTTATTGCTAACAACCTACCAGAACCATATCCAGGTATTGACCCTTTGGTTTGAAGGTCCGGGAGCCCCACATTCAGCGCGTTGGGTACCATGTTGTCCAGATGTGGCTTGGGCCCAACAGGATGAGATGGCGAATGCTTCATGCTGGGCTGCCTCTGCTGCTGCTGTTGTTGCTGCTGCTGCTGCTGGAGTGCACTCACCATTCGGGCCAGCTGCAGACAAGAGAGAACAGACAAGTGATAAGGCAATGCCCAGAACTTCCCAGGGGAAGACCACATGGGATGCCTTTTTGCTATCAAAGAGGCCAAACCAGGATGCACTCCTGACAGAGCGCACCTGAGGGACCCTTCCCATAATCTGTACCTGCTGCTCCTGCTGTTGACGCACAGCTTGAGAAATCTTTCTCTGGTTCTGTAACAACTGCTGCTGCTGCTGTTGCTGCAGGAGAAGCTGACACGCCTACAAAACAAGGAGGAGAGAGGGAACCAGATTTCCTAAGACCACCTGACTTGACTGAATGGGAGGGCCTGTGCACAGAAGGATAGGTCACTAGATCACCAGGGTCTCTGGGAAGTAGCACCAGTTTCCTGTCTATCGGTTACATTTCTCTCCAATGCAGCTGATAAATCAATTCTAAAGCACACTCAATAATTCCCGTAAAAGTGGGAGTTAGTACCTTCCAAACATAGAAAGCGGCAAAGATGCATAAAGCAGATCAAAGCTAATAGGGAAAAAAACCCAATAAATGTTTTCAGCCGTAGAAAAAAAAATCTGCTACTTACCAGCTGAAACTGGGGAATCTGCGGAAGCTGGCTCAACATGGCAATTTGTTGAGGCGATAACTGGGGCCCCACGTTGAAAAGACCTGGACTCAGGCCACTGTTGGGAAACTGCTTGAGCATTGAGGCAGAAACCTAGCCAAAAGAAAGGGGGATGGGAGTGGGGAATCCTGAGAATTTATCCAAAATGTTTTTCTGCGAAAAGAATCTTGATGTATCTAAAGTAAGTGTTAGCAGTGATCTCTGAGCAGTGAGATTATAAGAGACTTTAATCTTCTTAGACTTTCCAGCCCTACTGAGAAATTATTAGTGGAAATAAGCCATAAAACGAAATATACCAAATCGCACAAAGCTAATACATAAATGCTTACAAGAAAGTACTTCTGTTACATAGATAAGGAAACTGTATTAACTTGTAAATAGGAGACACAGGAGGCTCAACTCATGACTTCTGATATGAAATACAGAATCGCAGTGTGAAAAAACCTAGAAGGCCAACTGGCTCAGCTGGTTCTTCTCTCTAGTTTTTAAGAGTGGGCTGAGCTGCGGGAACCTCTGGTGATACAGAAAGGATTGGTCTACTGTCTAAGATGTTTCCCTGTACTTTATCCACTGAACACACTGGATCAGTCGGAAGCATGGAGAAAGAACTCATTCTTTAACTCTTCTATGAATAGTAGGAAGCACGAAGGTCTAGAGTTTGGCTCTGGGTGCAAACTGTTTAGGCTTGAACCCAGCTCTGCTCCTTCAAAGCTATGTGACCCACAGCAAGTTACTTAATCTCTCTGACCCTTACTTTCCTTATCTCTAAAAGGAATAATAATAATAACAATAATAATATTAACTTTGGTGGCTTAAGGATTTTTGTGAGTTAATCTATGCCAAATGCTTCGAGATGCACTCCATAAATGTTTATATTATTCCACAGGTTGGTTCTTCAAATGTCTAGAGACAATGATGACAGTTCCTTTGTGTTCTTTCATTTGTATCCCATTTCGTTTCTCGATAAACAGCCTGGAACAGAAAGCCATTTTCTGAGATAGTCTAAGTAGATCTGGCCATGCCTATCCATTCTGCTAAAAGTCATGCTTTTACTAATAATGCCCAAGACCTTAGTTTTTCTGATGATCAGATCATAACTCCCGACTCATACACTAAGCTTAATGTCAATTAAAATCTACTGTATTTGAAAATATGTTTTGTTGGTGTGGTGCCCGTGACTCTGTGAATAGGGCGCCGGCCTCATAAACGGAGGGTGCGGGTTCGAACCCGACCCGGCCAAACTGCAACAACAAAAGAATCGGCTGAGCCCAAGAGCTGGAGGTTGCTGTAAGCTGTGATGCCACGGCAATCTACCGAGGATGACAAAGTGAAACTCTGTCTCTAAAAAAGAAAAGAAAAGATGTTTTGCTCTCTCAAATATTACTGAACCCATGCAAGTAAGTTTTAACATTTTTATTAATTTATTGTTTTATTTGGGCTTAGGACTTTCCATTTACCTTTATGTATATGACATGTAGTAGGTGCTTAATGCTTGATAAATAACGTATTACATGAAAGAATCTCTATTTTAATTTGTTGGTTAGCTGGAATTACAGGCGCCTGCCATAACACCTGGCTAGCTTTTTCTTTCTTTTTTGAGACAAAAGTCTTATGATCCCCTGGCGTCATAGCTCACACCAACCTCAAACTCTTGGGTTCAAAGTGATTGTCTTGCCTCAGCCTCTCAAGTTGCTGGGACTACAGACACCCATCACAATGCCTGGCTATTTTGTTTTTTAAGACACACGCTTTTGCACTTGTTCAGGCAGATCTAGAACTCCTAAATTCAGGCAATCCACCCACCTCGCTCTCCCAGAGTGCTAGGATTATAGGTGTGAGCCACTGCACCTGGCCTATATTTTAAGGTGTTTATAGTCATTCCACCAAGCTCTTTTAGATGCCATCATTCCACTTATTCCAGTTTATGTTCTCTCATCTGGTCATGGATAGAAATGTTGCATGTGATAGACCCGGGAAAATCCAGTCATATGCTGTCCACGGCCGGGCACGGTGGATTGCCTGACTTCACAGGTTCAAGACTGGCCTGAACAAGAGTGAGACTCTGTCTCTAAAAATAGCCTGGTGCTGTGGTAGGCACTTATAGTCCCAGCTACTGGGGAGGTTGAGGCAAGAGAATGGCTTGAGCTCAAGAGTTTGAAGTTGATGTGAACTGTGTATGACACCACAGCACTCTACCAAGAGCAACAAAGAAAGACTCTATCTCCAAAAAAAAAGTCCTTCCAACATGAAACAGATCAGCTTAGGATCTGCTTAGTTGATCATTTACTAATTCACACAACTGTATTAGCATTTAGCCTGTATTTTTCCATCTCATCCAATACAAAGAGATAGCATGTCAAATGGCCTGTCAGAGACACAACTGTATCATTTTTATACCCAATATTTTTACCAATCAATGAAGTGAAATGAGTTAAAACTTGTTAGCGAACTGTGATTATCGATTACTGTCACAGGTGCTCAAAAGCAATCTTCTTGACAATCTAATCTAGATCCTTGCTCAGATTGGCACCAAGTGCATCAGCATCAGTGTCTAAGCCACTTTCCTTATTTTTTCCTTAAAAAATTGTTTTAAAAATTTCCCCTCACTTCCTTTTAGGGGAGGGATGCTTCTTTCCCATTTCTGATCTGAGGTTCCACACACCGGAACAGCCCCTTCATCACAGCCTTCCAGGCCCCTTTCTCCTTCTTGGAAGCAAGGCTTTAGAGAGACTGCTTATTCTAGTTACTCAGGGTGAAGTTTCTAGCCCCAATATGCTTCCACTTTTGCCTTAAAATAATTTGGGCAGGAAAGAGGGGTTGTCATTGTTAAATTCTCCTTGAAGACTCTCAGAATTCCTAAAACATCACAGACAGGGCTCTGTAACTCTCTTCACAAATTCTTTCTCTATTATAGGATTTCATCTGTCTTAGTTCTTTTGGTTTGAATATCCTTCTTATAGTGAGGTTAAAATGATTCTGGGACCTCAGAATGTAACCTTGTTTGGAAATATGGTCTTCGTAGACACAATCAAGTTTAAGATGAGGTCATACTGAATTAGGATGGGCCCTAACCCAATAACTCCTATCGTCATAAGAAGAAGGAAATTTGGAGACAGTGAAGACAAAAAAAGCCATCTAAAGATGGAGATACACAGTTGAGGATGCCAGGTAAACACAGAGGCAGAGACCAAAGTGATGTATCTATCAGCCAGGAGACAACAAGGGTAGCCAGCAGCCACCAGGATTCTCCCACAGGTTCTCCAGCAGGAACCAACCCTGAATCAACCTTGATTTCAGATGGGTAGCTTCCAAAACAGAGAGAACAAATTTCTGTTGTTTTAAACCACATAGTTTGTCATAATTTATCATGGCAGCCCTAAGAAACTAATATAGTAACTCCATTCAACTCTGTCCAATGTTAGCTACTAGTTTCATACAGCTATTGAGCACTTGAAACATGGCTTGTCTAAATTAAAAATACATATCAGATTTCAAAAGCTTCATGTCAAAAAGCAAAGTAAAAATCTCAGTAAATTAAGCACAGATTATATGATAAAAAATATTTTGGGAATATTATGTTAAAAAATATATATCACTGAAATTAATTTTACCCATTTCTTTTTACTTATTTATTTGAGACACAGTCTCACTATGCTGCCCCAGGCTAGAGTGCCATGGTGTCAGCCTAGCTCACAGTGACCTCAAACTCCTGGGCTCAAGCAATCCTCTTGCCTCAGCTTCCTGAGTAACTGGAATTATAGTCATCCACCTTTACACCTGGCTGATTTTTCTATTTTTAGTATAGATGGGGTCTTGCTCAGGCTGGTCTCGAACTCCTGAGCTCAAGCAATCCACCCACTCCAGAATCTCAAGAGTGCTAGGATTACAGGCATGAGCCTCTTTGCATTTTTTTTCTTTTTTAAAGACACAGTCTCACTATGTCACCCTTGGTAGAGTGCTGTGGCATTACAGCTCACACCAACCTCAAACTCTTGGGCTTAAGTGATTCTCTTGCCTCAGCTTGCCAAGTAGCTGGGACTACAGGCGCTTGCCACAACGCCCAGCTACTTTTTGGTTGTAGTTGTCATTGTTGTTTGGCAGGCTTGGGCTGAATTCGAACCCACCAGCTCTGGTGTATGTGGCTGGCACCCTAGCCGCTGAGCTACAGGTGCTGAGCCTTTTTTAATGTGGCTATTAAAAAATGTTCTAATTACATTAGGTGGCTCCTATTGCATTTCTATTGGACAGTGCTGCTCTGGGGCCATGGCATTGCTTCCAACTTCCTTTCCAATGTTTTCTTTTGGGATGTACCAGAAATCTCCTCTGCTTATTTTGTTTTCCAACTTGTTGGCTTCCAAAATGAATGACTATTATCTGAACTTTCTTATCTCTTTCCTTGTCTGTTCAGTTTTTAAAGCTCTACAGAATAGATCAACTAGTCTCTGGATCAACCCACTTCTCTTCAGTCTTGGGAATAAATGCTGTCCCTTACCAAGAGACCATTATTCTCCCATCTCTTGCCACCAATCCCTACCAGTTAAAGAAGCTACCACTCAAAGTAAAACATGCCCATTGTCCAGCAGTAGTAACCTAAGGAAATTCATCCTAGGACACAAATATAAGAATATTCATAGCAACACTGCTCATCATAGAAAAAACCTAAAAACAATTCAAATGTCTATAAACAATAGAGTTGGTGGTAGAATAGGTAAGTATAATGAAATGCCATACAAACCACAACTGCCCACATCAGCAAGGGAAATCTTATAAAGGGCAAAAAAAAAAAAAAGGCAAAATGACAACAATACATTGTTTAAAGACAGAAAGAGTAACAAACAAAGACTATAAAGAAAAAAAAAAGGCATGTGATCTTACATTTAGATGGCATTTCATGTCCCATACACTGACAATTTTGTAGACTATATAAAAGTCACATTTTGGAGCCTTCCTATCATACCCTTGCTCGATTTCTCTCTTCTTCAGAAAGCCAACTACTATCCTTCTCCAAAGAATGCAAAAAGGAACACAGAGGAACACCAAAGTAATTACAGGGCAGGTTTGCACATACCCTATTGCAAGGAGTAAATTACTCTGTCTTAAAAGCCCTTCAATCTCCAGCTGAGTTGGAGAAAGTGAAGATCTTGTTGCAATCAATATGGCATTTAACAAAGCAGAGCAGGTGCAAAATGATAGTAATTTAAAGGCAAGACAAAGCCTGCTAGAATGTACTGCTTTCTGAATATTGCATCTGAGTAACCAGAGGAAAAAGGCAATGGCAGAAATCCAAGGCCCGGGACATTTGTAAAAAATAGTAAAGATGAGTTTCAGCAGCATCTTTTTATGTTTACATTAAATATTGAATATGCCAGGCTGGGCATGGTGGCTCACACCTATAATCCTAGTACTCTGGGAGACCAAGGCAGGTTATATTGCTTAAGCTCAGGAGTTCAAGACCAGCCTGAGACAAGAGTGAGACCCCATCTCTACTAAAAATAGAAAAACTAGCCGGGGGTGGTGGTAGGCACCTGTAGCCCCAGCTACTCGGGAGGCTGAGGCAAAGAAGATCGCTGGAACCCAAGAGTTTGAGGTTGCTATGAGCTATGACGCTAGGGCACTCTACCGAGGGCTGTGACAGAGTGGGACTCTGTCTCAAAAAAGAAAAACAAATTGACTGCCCCAATAATGTGGATGAATGGATTTAAAATGTGATGACACTTACAAAGCTTTTTTGAACATTCATGTGCAGAATTTCATTCTGGGCAATTAAACTTAGAAATAATGTGGACAAAGATTTATGTACAACAATTTGACTGTGGCATTATTTGTAACAGTGAAAAATTTGAAACAATTTAATAACCAACAATAGAGGAAGGGAATGTTAAGTAAATCAAGGTAAACCTACCTGATGAACAAATATCATTAAGAATGATCAACATGGAGATTATATATAGTAACAGGGGAAACTATTAGGACATAATATTAACAAAAACAGCAGGTTCTAGTGACAATGAATGTAATTATGTGAAAAGCATGCCTGTATATTAATGAAGTCTGAGTAGAAGATTGTGTAAAAATAATCCCTGTCATTGTATCTGGGTAGGGAGTTTTTCTTTCTTCTTTTTTTTTTTTTGAGAAAGAGTCTCACTTTGTCACCCTTGGTAGACATGGCTCACAGCAACCTCAAACTCTTGTGCTCAAGAGATCCTCTTCCCTCAGTTTTCTTGGAGACAGGGTCTCATTTTCGCTCAGGCTGGTCTTGAACTCCTGAGCTCAAGCAATCCACCCAACTTGGTAGGCAGTTTCTAAAAGAATTTTTTTCCCTTCACTATCCAAACTTTCTGTGTAGTTATCTTTTCAAATTTTTATTAAATAGAGCTACCCCAAAATTTGTTTTTTTAAATATAGAAATGTCAGGAAAAGAGTGAAGATTCTATTATTTAATATTCTGCACCCACTACACAAATTTTTTTTTTTTTTGAGACAGAGTCTCACTTTGTTACCCTGGGTAGAGTGCCATGGCGTCACAGCTCACAGCAACCTCCAACTCCTGGGCTTAGGCGATTCTACTGCCTCAGCCTCCTGAGTAGCTGTGACTATGGGGGCCCATCACAAAGCCCGGCTATTTTTTATTGCAGTTTGGCTGGGGCCGGGTTTGAACCTGTCATCCTTGGTATATGGGGCCGGCACCCTACTCACTACCCACAGGCACCACCCTCCATAAATAAATGTTAACCATATTTTCCCAGATAAACAAATTGCAAAAATGTAGAGAATACAGGTATCTTTTTTTAAGCAGAGCAGATACCCTGGCCATAAAGAGACAGTGGCATCCACGTCTCTTAGACAAAGTACACTTTCCTAAGCATGTTCTATGAGTATGGTTGGTGTTTTGGGACCAGTTAGCTGGAGCAGCACATATGTATGGGAGAATGGCATGTATTTGGGGAGATCACCAAGAGCCTTAAAAACCACAGTAAAGACCCCCTGCTTTGCATTGTTAGGGATGGGCCATGAAGAGCTTCCTAGTAAAGTCATAACAAGATTTACCTTCTGTTTTAGAGCAGTGCTGTGCAGAACTTTCTACAATGCTGAAATGTTCTACATTACTGCCTGTATGGTGGCCACTAACTAGATGTGGTTACCTAAATTTAATTAAAATGAAATAAAATAAAACCTAGTTCTTTCAGTCCACTAGCCACATTTTGATCATTCATGTGGCTCCTGGCTACCACACTGGACAATGAAGTGTTAGGGGATCAGTCTGACCCAGATTTGAGACAGCAACTGTTGAGTGAAGCAGGGTAGGGACCAGGCAGAAGATCACTGTAGTAATCTAGGGAAAAAACAGCAGTGGCCACATTAGTGGAGACAATAAGAAATGGTTAGATTTGGGATAAAGTTTTGAAGGGAGAATTTGTTGATAAGATAAATGGGATCTGTGAGAAAAGATCTGATCAGCTCCAAAGCCTTTGGCCTGAACACCTACAGAATGGGAATGCTATTTACTTAGAGCAAAAGAATGCCTTTGAGGGAAATGTGGAGTAGAATCAGAAGGTCTGTTTTAGACATGTTAACTTGACATCCTGGTATATGTCCAGAAGTCTCTGGAGTAGAGGAAAAAAGATGGTGGGATGAAGGTACAATTTTAGAATTTAGCACTTGAAGTTACTCCACCAGGAAAACCACTCAGCAGTGCCTAATACATGTACAAGTATTTATTTTACTTGACCTTAGTCAACAGTGGTTTATCTGTGGGCAAGGACGGAGATCTGGGCACTACGCTGACTAAAGGTTGGGATGGTGAGGAGGAACTTGTGAAGGAGATGGATGAGGAGAGGCAGATTAAGAACCAATACAGAAGGTGCTCCAAGGCCAAGTAAGCATGTCAAATGTTACTGATACAGACTGCAGAACAGACCCTCATATTTCTCTACCCAAGGATCACAGTCAACTTTAACAATAGTCTAGTGATTCTGCCATTCAAACATGTCCTCTATTATTACTGGCAGTGTTTGTTTGTGGTTTTTTGTTTTGTTTTGTTTATGAGACAGTCTTGCTCTCTCACCTGTATAGAGTGTGCAGTGGCATTATCATAGCTCACTGCAACCTCAAAGTCCTAGGATCAAGTGATCCTCCTGCCTCAGCCTCCCAAGTAGCTGGGACCACAGGGGCCTGCCACCATGCCTGACTAATTTTTCTGTTTTCAGTAGAAAAGGGGCCTTGCTCTTGCTCAGGCAGGTATAAAACTCCTGGCCTCAGATGATTACCTTGGCTTCCCTGAGTGCTAGGGTTATAGGCACAAGCCACCGAGTACCCGGTCTACCTTTCTTTCTAAACCTGAAAAATTTTCCTACATCATCATCCAGGTGAAAAAATCTTGTTTAACACTGTGTACACAGCCAAACTTTACAGTGCACATAAAATCACCTGGGGGAGGGTGGCGCCTGTGGCTCATCGAATAGGGCACTGGCCCTATATACTGAAGGTGGCGGGTTCAAACCCGGCCTCAGCTGAACTGCAAAAACAGAAAAATAGCCGGGCATTGTGGCGGGTGCCTATAGGCCCAGCAACTCAGGAGGCTGAGGCAAGAGAATAGTCTAAGCCCAGGAGTTGGAGGTTGCTGTGAGACTCTGCCTCTACAAAAAAAAAGAAACTCACCTGGGGGTGACTAGGCCCCAAAGTCCAAGATTCTCTATAAGTAGATTAGGGAAGACCTGAGGACTGTACCTTTAGAGGACTGTACCTTTAAGCAGCAGCCCAGATAACGGCTGTAAACCATGCTGACAAGGACTGGCCTAGAAGACAAAGCTCAAACTCCTGAGCAAGACATTGATTGCCACTTGGTCTCCAAATTTCTGTCTCATTTCTTCCTATTCCATTCCAGACAGGAGGTGTATGTATGTGCACACATGCAGAAAGTTAAATTCTTCAAACTAACTGCATTTCCCCAAACATGCCAAGTTCTTTAGGGTATTAAAGCCCGTCGCACATGAGGCTACTCCTGCTTAGAAGTCACCTTTAATCTGCTGTGCCCAAAAGACTGACTCTTCAAGAGTTTAAATGTCATTGCTAGTAAGAAGCCTCACCTGATTCCCTAAATTCTGTCCAACATTTTTATGCAATGTTTACCACACTAGCTATTGTCTATTCTGCTAGCACCTCCTCCCCACCCCAACCTGCCCCTCTGCCACCAACTCCAAGAGGCTATGAAGAAACGGATGGCATTTTCTTCATCTGTGCATTATCCAACAATCTACAGACAGATAAATGTCAGCCTAATAGTAATGGATACTGAAAAGTACTCTAAGACTTAAGGTACTGCCATTGTTGGCTGGGTATGGTGGCTCACACCTATAGTCCTAGCACTTTGGGAGGCCAAGGCCTGGATTACTGGGGACCAGAAGTTCCAGATCAGCCCGAGCAACATAGTCAGATCCTATCTTCCCCCAAAATAGAAAAATTAGCTGGGAATGGTAGCAGGCATCTGTATTCCCAGCTACTCAGGGGGCTGATGCAGGAGGAT
Organism: Perodicticus potto; assembly: GCA_963574655.1. Classification (NCBI taxonomy): domain Eukaryota; kingdom Metazoa; phylum Chordata; class Mammalia; order Primates; family Lorisidae; genus Perodicticus; species Perodicticus potto. The sequence continues at coordinate 38,777 of CAUYRH010049018.1, read as the reverse complement.
CACTTGAACCCAGGAGTTTGAGGTTGCTGTGAGCTGTGATGACACTGCTATTTCTAGCCCTGGCAACAGAACGACATACTGTCTCAAAAAACGCATTGCCATTGTGGAGCATGAGGGAAGTCAGGAACGGCTCTGTCTGGAAGACATACCACCACCGGGGCTTGAAGGGTGACTGAAACTTATTGGGGAAGAAAGGGCAAAGAGGAGGAGGAAGGGGGGGGGCAGCAGCTCATTGCTTTAGCAGATAGCACCTCAAAATTTTGTAGGATAACCCAGAACGTGGCAATTCTCTGGTTTATCTGTGGGTGAATCCTTGAGGGCAACCCACGTGTGAATGTTGACATGTCATAATTCATAAACTAGGTTTAATTAGATGCAATTTAAGAAATCAAGGTAGTTGAGGAATCTACTCAGAATGGTTTTCATGCAAAAAAATCTACTTGGTTAGTATGCATGATATAATAAAAAATGAGATTTGATATTTTCTCCTAAAAGTTTTGATCCTTGGTAGATGGATATTTCCTATTTTATTATACTTGACCTCACTCAACAGACCAAGAAATAATGGACTATTCACATATATATATATTTTTTGAGACAGAGTTTCACTTGGTCACCCTCAGTATAGTGCTGTGGTGTCTTAGCTCATAGCAACCTCAAATTCTTGGGTTCAAGCGATCCTCTTGCCTTAGCCTCCCAAGCAGCTGGGACTACAGGCACACACCACAACACCGAGCTATTTTTTTAAGAGAAGGGGTCTCATTCTAGCTCAGGCTGGTCTTGAATTCCTGAGCTCAGGCAATCTACCTGCTTTGGCCTCCAAGAGTAGTAGGATTACAGGCATGAGCCATGGGGCCTGTCCTGGACTTCTCGTAATTTAAACTAGTAATATTATTTCCTTCATGCCCTCAAAAATTGGTTAGTTAACAACCAGTAATCCCCTGAAAAGTCTTTAATTTTGAATCATGGAAACACAAAATTGCTTACCTGGGGAGAAATAAACTGGGGAGGCACTTGCGCCCGGAGACTAGGAGAAGAATTCAGTGGCTGCACTGGTGTGTGCAGACCTCTCGATTGTGCTGTGCTGTTTCCAAACAAACCATGATTACCACCCTGTAAACATAATAGCAATAGTAAGACGTTTTTGTTAACATAAGAAAATGCACATAAGTAATAGTTCTGGTTTCTGTTACTCATAAGAATCATACACTGTATTTCATGGAATCACAGAATTTTATAACTGACAAGTTCCTGATCTTAGAATGCTTGGGGCAATTACTTATATAGAACCATGGGTATATATATCACCACCACCTGTGCAGTCTGATGAACTCTATAATCTAAAAGGGTTAAATTTAGTCAAATGTCAGAAGCAGTACTACATTCTTTTCTGTGATTCAAACATAAAGGCAATGTAACATTTATTTCAACTGTTCTTTGAGATTGGGTTTGCCAAGTTTATCCTTAAACTTTATAATCTGAGATCCATTTTGAAAGGCACTTGAGTAAAAATTCAGGCTTATGACTACCAGCTGTAAAACCATACCATGCTATTACTTTTCTGAATTAGTTAATCATAAACCCAGTGCCATCAAAGAGCAAGCCTAGCGTCATGAGGACTCTGCTCCAGATCTGAACACCCCTCTTTGTCCTGGATCTGTTTGGCCCCTTCTTTGCTAGATAAGGAAATGTGGGTCAGTCATATGGTGATATATATAAGAAAGGGAAAAAGTAAAAAATCATTATAGGGATACCAAGACAAGTATCACTCACCTGTAACTTCTCATCAAACACATGAATATCAGACTAGTCAAAAATAACCTTATTTCCTGACTTCTGGAGACCAACTCACTCAGCACTTCTATACTATCCCAATAGGAGAACTAGAGAAGGCTGGATATAGGGTAGCCCTTCCTTTCTGACTTGTTTCTGGCAGAGGAAAAGTCTTTCAGCAAAGAAACTGTATCTGGTAACTTGACACTGTGTTTGCTCTCTCTGCCTAGGGCTCTTTTCTACACCACCTTCACCTGGCTTCTTCAAGGCTCAGCTGCAGGTCATCCTCATCAGACAGTCTCCCCCCAAACCTTCTTACTTCACATTCAAATTAACTGAGCACACCTGTTTTTTTCTCAAAACCCTTAAGAACTTTTTGATGACACACATTATCAAGCCACATTATAGATATTTTCTATTCTTTCTACCATCAGTTTACTCCTTCCCAGATCTCAATAAATCCCTGGCCTGTAGGATAAATTAATCATTTGCAAAGATCCATGTCCCACCAATTCCATACACTTGAAAATGTCCCACTGAACATCTTCAGCAAAGGCAGCTGCACCAGTGCCTTATTTTTCCTTTTTTTTTTTTTTTTTTTTTTAAGACAAAGGCTATGTCGCCCTCAGTAGAGTGCCACGGCGTCACAGCTCATAGCAACCTCCAACTCTTGGGCTTAAGTGATTCTCTTGCCTCAGCCTCCCAAATAGGTGGGACTACAGGTGCCTGCCACCAATGCCCGGCTATTTTTCTGTTATGGTTGTTTAGCTGGCCCGGGCTGGGTTTGAACCTGCCACCCTCGGTGTATGTGGCTGGCGCAGTAACCACTGTGCTATTGGTGCTGAACCTGCACCAGTGCTTATTCCAACTCTGCATACACTAATTTGAAGTTACCACCATTATCTCATCCCTGAAACCATGGAGATTAGGTAATTTTAAAGAAAAATTCTGTAATGGCATCATTAAGTTCTATAATACTAAAGATACTGTGATGGCTTAATGATTCAAAAATAGATTAAGGGACTGCTATAGGGAAATTAATGAACTTAAAAGCATAATAAATAAAAATGATTAAAAACACAAAGTAGAAATGGCAATTAAACCTATATACCTCATAAAAAAAAATCAAAGATTAGCTATGAATTTTTTATCTCCCAAAGAGCTGTTTAAACATCTGAAGACCTTTAATTCTAAAAACTCAAATATTGTTGCTTCTCCTGTCTATCACTATACTAAGAATATTCTGCTAAGATCTTTGTCACTTACAATTTACCATCAAAGTAATGACCTTTGCCATTAGATGTCAATTATTAATGCCCTGTCCAGGACGGCGGGGTTGCTAGCAGCTAAAGTCCTTCCCAGAACGTACATTTTGGCAAATACAGAACTGTTTTATAAGGGTCCTTCTTAATTTCAATCTCTCTCTTCTTTAATAACAAATATTAAAGAGAATTTGCTTTTTTAAGTTTCTATAAAATCAAGTTCCACCATCCCCCCCAACAAATGTTTTAGGTTTTTCATTATCAAGGATCTCTAAAGCTGTACAAAGCACTTTGATACATCTGAAATGGCCAATAAGTATAGGTAAGTCAGTAGTAGTTGATCAAAAAATGTCTTCTCTGTATATTAATATGTAACCCTGGCATCATAAGCTCTTCAGTTTCTTGGTTCAGATATAGCTATTTTGTAGTGATGTACTGAGGGGTAATCATATAGATCTGGCCTTTCAAAAACTTTTATTTAGGCCGGGCATGGTGGTTCACGCCTGTAATCCCAGCACTGTGGGAGGCTCAGGAGGAAGAATTGCTTGAGCTCAGGAGTTGAGACTTGCCTGAGCGAGAGTGAGACCCTGACTCATTAAAAAAAATAAAAAATAAAAAAATAAAATAACCCCAGCTGGGCCCTGCGGTGAGTACATGTAATCCTAGCGGCTTCCAGAGACTGAGGCAGCGGGATGCCCACAGCCCACGTCTGAGGTTACAATGAGCTATGACGCCATTGCACTCTGCTAGGCATAGGGTGGGGCTCTGTCTCACAAAAAAAAAAGAAAGAAAAAATTATATTTAGAAATAGGGAAAATGGTCATCAAAAGCTACTATATGCCCTAACACTGGTTTATCTGGCTATTGCTAAAGCTTTACTTATATATGAAGTAACCCAAGTTTACAGTGACCCAAGCCCTCATAGTTATTAGTGATATTTTCCTCGACGAGTGTTTAATTCAGAATAGTAAACAAATTAAGAATAAAATTATCAAGCTAACTAAAATCTTCTGTGATTTGGAAAATAATCTTATATTTTGTTAATTATGAAGTATATTAAATACTCTATATAAAAATAAGACCATATTAAAAATCATGACCATGTTAGGATAGAATATGTATACCAACCTGGTTAACAATGGCCTTTATTAGCAATTCACAGATCAGGGAAACCAAGAATGGTCTTTTTTAGAGTCCAGTGCCCACTAGTTTGGCTGGTTTATTATACTCAAGTTTATATACTAATTGCTTTTGATAATCATGTTATCCTATAACCACATTTATAATCACCATTAACCAGGACTACTATGCCTGTTTCATGTTTTTTTATATCTCAACTCAAAACAAGAGTCCCACAAACACAGATATAATTGTTCCTTCCTATTTATATAAATGATAAATATTCATGCCCTCTCTGGAAGCAGTAAGAAAAACAATGAAATGTAAAGGAAGAAAACAAAAAATTAGCTTTAACTCCCAATCCAGAGATAACCAATCTGAACACAGAGATATAATATAATCCACTGTTTAAAACCTGCCAAGGCAACAATTAGGAAGCATATGAAAGGCCTACGTGCAGTCTGACTATGGTGTAAGAGGTGCTGTTTTACATCATCCCATGATGTACCTGTGAAAGTCGTCATGTGGGAACAGAAAATGGGTGTAATTAATAATTATAAGCTGTACAATTAATGTCTTCCCATGATGTCCTCAGTGAAGGTCACAGTGACAAGTGGACACAGAACTATGGCTAGGAAAATATCACTGCTGGAATTACTACTGCAAAGGAATTCTGACTCCAAATTCCTGGTTGTCTCCAAAAAACCTACAATGGAACTACTGCGGGGTGGCAGGCAGAGCCCTGCTCCTGCCCTCAGCCTGTGAAGGTTAGGTGGCACTGCCCTACCAGCTTTGCCTGTTTCGTTTTGACTGCACAGCCCTTTCTCAGAGAACTGCCAGATTCAACCCCTGGGCCAAAGAAGCACTGCCACATCTGAGCAATACCTGCTCTTCTCAAAGCTTTATTATCTACCATTAAAGTTACCCTTCCCTGGGTAATTAGTGTATTTTAAACTTTAAGACACTAGATTTCAAGATGCTCAAATACTAAATCTTAATAGTTTTGCTACTATTTTTAGTAGCACTAAAACACTAGATTTCAAGATGCTCAAATACTAAATCTTAATAGCTTTGCTACTATTTTTGTTTTTTTAACTTATTTTTCTTTTTAGAACAGGTCTTGCTCTATTACGCAGGCTGAAGTGCAGCAGCACGATTACAGCTACACACAGACACACTGCAGCCTCGAACTTTTGGACTCAAGCAATCCTCCTGCCTCAGCTTTCTGAGTAGCTAGGATTTATGTTTAAATTAGCAGGATTATTAAACTGAAAAGACCTTCAAAGTATTATTATCCAATCAAATGTTAGAAATGGCAAATACAGTGCTGAATGAGATTATATAAGGTACTTAGGTGGCCTCTTTAACATTTTCCTAAGTTAGTTAATACTTAGCTTACTAAATATGAACTTAAAATGAGAAAGACAAAAGAAACAGGTTTAAAATAAAATCCATGTTGAGAAACATGAAGAGAGATGGGTTCTATGGGCTGAAAGATCTAAAACCTACACTTAATATCATTCTGTGCATTCAGTAATCAACAAATTTCCCAAGACAGACAAATGATGCAATAAACTGCAGACCAGGGCCAAGGCGAGGCCACAGCCAAGCAGTTATAAATTTGAGAGGCCTCCTTACTTGTCTAGCAGCGAAGTTTTGGGGGTTGAGCCCTGTGCCGATTGCTCCAAGGCTGACGTTGGGTAGTGTGGAACCAGAGGGAGACAGCTTGTAGCTGGGAGAAGGGGAGAAGGGAGAGCAGGGAGCCTCATCCCCAAGGCACCCATCTTGATTGGAGAAAGGCAAAGTCAGCTGAAAAGTAGTAGGAGTTAGCCAATCACAATGAGTGTTGGTTAGTGAAGCAACAGAATGCAAGAAGGGAAAAGAGAGAGACACTAGCAACAAACAAAGTTAGAGTGTATTAGCAATAACCGAGGATGGAATTTGGCTCTGATAATCATCATCATATTCTGCCCAACAGACACCATCTGTCATCTCCTTTGATACAGATTTTTCTTATCCTCTGAGTTAGTAACACATTCTCACCATTGCACTAAGATAAAAATTGCCAGATGCTTTATTTTTATGCATTTAATTCTCATTACTCTATGTGGCTGCTCAAATAGAAGCCAAGGGCAATCTTGTGAATACGTTGTTGTCTGGACTAGTAACCAATCATGTCAAAATGTGCCACATCTAAAAATTTTGGTCTTAACTGTTTTCTAAAGACCAGGTATAGTGCAAATTGGTATGCTGAATCAAAGAATAATTTCCTCCATTAGAAGTGTTAAAAAATTAAAGCCTATAATTATAAATTACTTGGTTAAATCAGGTAGTTGAGAATTTGAAAAGTATAGCATTGTAACTAAACACAGATCACCAGGGAAATGGTGAAAGAGTAAGTAAAGAGCTTCTTCAAAACTAGAAAGTAAGGCCTTGGGAGACACAGGGTATAGTTACACAAAATCCCAAAAGGTATTTTGTAGCTGCACAGCAGCAGAAAAAAGAATTCATAATAAATTTATTTCTAAAATCTCCAAACTTCACAAATTTTTTAAAACTCAGATGTTCTTCATAATACATGCTACAGACAGATGGTTCTAGCTCCTAATCACTTGTTGACATCAACTGTTTTCATGTCACCACTTTAAAGTAGGTGATGTTTGTGTTTTGCTCTTTTAGTTCAGTAATTCTATGCCTCTTTCAAAATTAGTTATCAAAAGACAAATGAGGAACCAAAGCGGTTCTCAGGAATTATTATCTTAAACAAAGGTTTAACTCACCTTCTCAAAATAAGGCCCACTATCTGTGGTTCCCATGTCTTTGGAATTAGGTGGACGGAACCCAGATCGATCCTTCCTCATGATATCATTAAAATCCCCGAGATTCATTGCTCGCTTGTCCACGTCAAATTTTTTATCTGAAAGACTTCCTGAAAAGTAGCATAAATACAGTGAGAATCCTAGAGTGAATGTCTCCCTTATGCAACAAGAGTGATGTGCCCCACTGTCCTTCCTGAGGTGCCAGGTACAACCTCTTTCTACTTCCTGGGGGTAAAACCAGAAGAACTCTCAGTGCCTTAGGCTACTAGCATTTGTCCCTAGAACACACATGGGTCTTTTTCCAAAAACAAAACAAAGTATATCTGTTGTAGCTTGTTTTCCTTGAAAGACTAAAAGAGAGGCTTAGGGCTAACCTGGCAAAAATCTGGCTGAGAACATCTTTAGCTTAGTTATTGATGTATTTGATGAAAACATCTTGCTCATAAATTCAGATGTCCTACATAAGATAAGTTATCTGTTGTTGATCTTTCTGTACCTGCCAGATAAATGATCAGGGCTATTAAACATAAAACACAGTTATGGGGAATAAAAAGATCAGAGGCAAGCTACCTGCATTTTCCCCATGCAAATGACTATACCCACTTTCCTTTCACAGCCTTATACATTTGTTATTGTATCCTGACATCGTCACTGCCCCAGGAAGCTTATGGTTTAATTATTCCCATATCGAAAAATACCATTGATCTACAACTAGCTATTTCTCTTCCTACCCAGGGTTGTCTTTTCTTTTTAGTTGGATCCTTTTTAAGTTTCTCAGGGGGGACAATAGCAACCATTACAAAGAAAATCCCACAGACTAACGGCTGATTCTGCATGTGCCCCTACGTGTCCATTATGACATCCTGGTGTAGACACAACAGGCAACCTGGGGGCCAAGTCTGGCAGGGCATGGACATATTTTGATTGGCTCCAAACAGCATTTTATAAGATCTGACTTTGTTTCCAGTATTTAAAAATCAGGGTATCAATATATATCTGAATTTCTGGCCTCTCATGAAAACTTGGGAGACTGGGCACAGCTAAGCCTACACTCCTCCTCAGCAACACAGCTAGGAACCAAGCAAGGCTCATTCTTTTAAGTGAGATATACTTTTCCACAATTAACCAGGGGCTCATCATCCTAATTTCTAATACCTGGCACCCTTCACTCATTCACATTCTTTCCTGAATCTTACAGTCATCTGAGTTTTCAACCCCTACCTAGTGTCTAGCACCCGTATCTTACAAAAAGTAAGAATTTAATAAATAACTATTGAACTACATCCATCAAGTTAGGCAAAAAGCCCAACAGGATATCATTAACACCAACACATTCCATTCCTATCAATGGAATGATACACACCTACAGACAAATCCATTTTGCTGCTTGGATTATCTTCAGTTTGACTCTGGAAAATAAAGAATAGATGAGAGAGAATTAAAGATGTACAATGGATTATCTTCAGTTTGACTCTGGAAAATAAAGAATAGATGACAGAGAATTAAAGATGTACAAATTTGATCAGAGAAGTGGCAATAGTTATGTAAGAGCAACATCTTACTGTGGGCACTACATAAGGTCCTCTGAAATGAACTTTACTTATTTATCTATTTATTGAGATAGTCTCATTTTGTCACCCTCAGTAGAGTGTAATGGCATCATAGCTCACAGCAACCTCAAACTATTGGGGCTCAACCAATTCTCTTGCTTCAGCCTCCCAAGTAGCTTGGACTACAGTCACCTGCCACAATGTCCAGCTATTTTGAGATGGGGTCTCACTCTTGCTCAGGCTGGTCTTGAACTTGTAAGTTCTAGCAATCCGCCCGCCTCAGTCTTCCAGAGTGCTAGGATTACAGGTGTGAGCTACCACACCTGGCCTCTGAAATGAACCTTAAACTTTTTAAAAAAGGTTTAAAAGGTTTAAAAGATATTAACTTTTTTTTTTTTGAGACAGTCTGTCTCCTCAGGTAGAATGCAGCAGCATCAGCGTAGCTCACGCAACTCAAGTGATCCTCCTGCTTTAGCCTCCCAAGTACCCAGGTCTACAGGTGCCCCTACAATACTCAGCTTATTTTTTTCTATGTTTAATAGAGATGGGTCTTGTTCTTGCTCAGGCTGGTCTCGAATTCCTAAGTTCAAGTGATTCTCTTGCCTCAGTTTCACAGAGTACTAGGATTGTAGGCATAAGCCACCACGCCCAGCCAATATTAATGTTTTTAATACAATAGTTTTAATTCCTTCTGGTGCCTATATTCCTAAAATTCAATTTTTGCTCACAATTAGCCTCAATAAATCTATGAACAGAGCAATAGCTAAACAGCTGCCTGAAGAAATAAACCCCTGTCCTCAAGTTCCAGTCAGCCTGGGATCAAATTCCATGAGTGGAAGCCAAATGATGACAACTTCTTCTTTTGACTTGCCAAGTCATCAAATCTTGAAATTTGCAGCCAAGTCATGTCATTTGTCTTTTGGCAACCAGGGACAGGGTGTCTCTATAATGTTCCCAAGAGATAAGGAAATTAGACATTCTACAAGAATTTCCTAAGTAGTTCCAATATAGTTTTTCAAGTTATTTTATCATTGTTGCCTTTTAAAAGTTATAATATGAAAACTAGTAGGTCAGTGCCGTCAGGGAAACCTTCATAAATATAATGTGCCTGACTCTTTCTTCCCTGCCCTCCCAGAGAAAAGGACACAAAAACTACACATTTAAAAGCTATAACCTTTAAATGTTGGAGTATGTCATTAAGAATAAAATAAGAGGGCTCGGCGCCTGTGGCTCAATGGGCTAAGGCACCAACCACGTACACCTGAGCTGCCAGGTTCAAATCCAGCCGGGGCCCGCCACACAACAATGACGGCTGCAACCAAAAAATGGCCGGGTGCTGTGGCGGGCGCCTGTAGTCCCAGCTACTTGGGAGGCGGAGGCAAGAGACGCGCTTGAGCCCAGGAGTTGGAGGTTGCTGTGAGCTGTGATGCCATGGCACTCTATCCAGGGTGACAGCTTGAGGCTCTGTCTCAAAAAAAAAAAAAAAAAAGAATAAAATGAGAGAAAATGAATATTGCTTAATCCAAACGATCAGTTTCTTTTCTTTTATTCTTTTTGGAAACAGTCTTGCTGTCACCCTGGCTAGAATGTAATGGTGTCATCACAGCTCACAGCAACCTCAAATTCCTGGGTTCAAGCGATCCTCCTGCTTCAGCCTCCTGAGTAGCTAGGACTACAGGCACCTGCCACCACATCTAACTGATTTTTCTGTTTTCTGTAAAGACTGGGTCTCACTCTTGCTCAGGCTGATCTCAAACTCTTGAGCTCAAAGGATCCTTCCACCTAAACCTCCCAGAATGCTGAGATTACCGACGTGAATCAACAGTGCCTTGTCAGATCAGTTTCTAAATCTGTAATTTTGTACTACACATGGCAGTGATCTTAAAAGTTTGTTTTAAACCGGAAAGTTGGGATATATTATACATATAAAAGAAAATAAAACTTACCAGCAATCCCATATTTGAGAACTGTTTGGCAAGAGGATTCATCCATGAATCACTGTTTCCTCCTTTTAGTGAGCACTACAGAAGTGAAATATATAAACTCAGAACCAAATCATTTATTTCAACCTCCTCTGAGTGCATCATAGACTGAAAGTGTTGAAGAGTTCACCTTTATAAATCCTATTTCTCTTCAACTACAATTATTTTGATATTGTATTTGTTAGTTTAAATAATAAGCTCTAGTTCATATCTATGTTTTAATTCTTTTTTATTCACTGCGCTGAATGAGAACTGGAAAAGTATATGGTCAGCCAGTATTTTTACTTTTTTTTTTTTTTTTTGAGACAAGCGTTATTTATGTTGCCCTTGGTAGAGTGCCGTGGCATCCCAGCCCACAGCAACCTTAAGCGATTCTCTTGCGTCAGCCTCCCAAGTAGCTGGGACTACAGACACCCACTACAATGCCTGGCTATTTTTTGGTTGTAGTTGTCATTGTTGTTTGACAGGCCCAGGCCGGGTTCAAACCCACCAGCCCCAGTGTATGCTGAGCTACAGGCACTGAGCCTGTTTTTACTTTTTAAATAGAAATAAGTCAACATCAGAATTTATAAAATAAAATTTTTACATGCTAGGCTGTAATTTTTCAGCAGGCTGCTCTCTTGTAACCCAAGGTGGTTTGAATGAGAAGAAAAGAAAGTCAGATGCCAGTGCATTTTATATGGAAAGGAGCCTCTTAAACTGGTTGTTATGAGGAGCAACCATGTAGCACCTCATCTGCTTGCTTCACGGTACAAAGGACATGCCTTCCCAGCAGGAAAGAGGCCTGGTGGGAGACGCTAAATTCCCTGGGCAAAATAAGGCGGGATGGAGGGGAGAGGAGTGTTCGCTTTTTAAGGGGACAATGTATTATCTCCCTGGACTTAAAAGCACTAACTATCAGTTCCACTTTCACTTCTGTGAAGAAGGCAGAAGGAATTATGACGAGCATCTGGGGGGGAGAGGATGCTGGGTTTCTAGCATGTGTGTGTTCCACAAGCACACATTCTGTATGCTGTAATAACATCCAGCATGTCAATTTTATAACTCTTCAAAGTGATGAGATACTTAATTTTAGTGATAGGTTTTAAGGTTTAAAAAAAAAAAAAAACAGGAAGGAGGGGGAATGAGAGCTTTTTTCTGGTTATTGGGCTTTTGTTTTTTGATACAGAGATTCACTCTGTTGCTCTGGGTAGAATGCCATGGCATCATCACAGCTAACAGTAATCTCGAACTCTTAGGCACGAGAGATCCTCTTGCCTCAGTCTCCTGAGTAGCTGAGACTATAGGTGCCTGCTATCACACCCAGTTGGTTTTTCTATTTTTAGTAGAGATGGGGTCTCGCTCTTACTCAGGTTGGTCCTGAACTCCTGATCTCAAGCAATCCACCCGCCTCACCCTCCCAGAATGCCAGGATTATAGGTGTGAACCACTGCACCTGGTCAGAGTTACTGTTTAATAGGTACTTTCATTTTTGCAAAATGAAAAGAGTTCTGCGGATGGATGGATGGATGGTGGTGGTGGTGGTAGTAGTGGCACAAAAATGTGAATGTACTCAATGCCACTTGACCACATGCTTGAAAATTGTTAAGATAGTAATGGCCACAGTAGAATCACTGGTACTAGGGCTGAAACATTTAATTCCTAATTAATTAATTAAATTTTGATTATCACCCAAGTGGGGTATTTATTAGCACCTTTTCCTCAATCAATTTGGTCTTATTGTTAATTCATAAATAAACAAAAGAAAGCCAAAAGCAAGCTAGACAATGTAAGAGTGAAAAGAATGCTGAAAATTTTGCTTAAGAATTCCTTCTGTGACCAGAATATAGAAATAGAAAATAAAAGCCACTACAACAAGAGAGAAAACTATGAATGACTAACTGCTTTAAACCAAATGTCTCTAAGGGAAAGGAAAAGTATTCCTATGGTATAAAAGTTAGGTTATCCTATACAATTAATACCCTATAGGCAAAAGGATAAAAGGCCCAATCCTTAGCCACTGGCAGGCCTTCTAAGATGGCACCTTGTATTTGAACAGCAAGAGAATATTAGCTATGAAGCATTTCATAGGGCAATAAGGCTCTCATTAAGCATCCATCAAGCAATGGATACCCACTTATTTCCACCATTTTATGTGTAGGAAATAAGAGAGGAATAAAGGAAAAACAAGAGAGCTTCTGCCAAGATAGTGGGTCAGATCTGTAGAGTGCTATTATTGGGTCAGATCTGAAGACTGCTATTATAAATTAAAAACCAAGTTCTCATCTTATGTGAATCCAAGGAGAAGTAAGTTGTCACACAATATGGAAAATGAAGTTTACAATACACTGTGATACAGGATACTGAGAAACCGTCTAGTTACTATAGAAGGGTTACACGCTGGTACTTCATTTTGTTAGGAGAAGCTTGTGGGCCTTGAAATCTCCCCCAAAAGACATGCTGACTGCCACAAGAGAAGCCAATGTTATCTGCCTTTGATTTCTCTTCTACATACTCATGAGGATTAACTCTAAGGACTTCTTTAGCTTTAGAATGTAAAAGCACAGAGCATTTACAAAGTACGATTTGAAAGTGTTCACTGAATTATTACCATGTGGAAACTAAAAATTTAAAATATCTTGTATGTTGTGAAAGTTTCATTTTACCTACAGCAATAGTTCTGTACTTCAAAGTGTCAAGGTCATGGGAAAAGAAGATGACAGGTAAAAGGGAAATTGTTAAATTGATTGTAGGATCCCAGCTGCCTCATAACCTCCAACAAAAATTTCTCAATTCTGCCTTCTAAGAACAAATAAGCAAGCAGAAACATTTTGAAAGTGAGCTACCTTCATTTGTTTCTTTCCTCCTTGTCCCCAGCTTGCTGAGTTGTGGGAGGAAGCACTTCCCTGAGAGCCGGCGGTGTTCCAGACTCCTCCGTCATCCTCTTCTTCCCAGCTGGGATGGCGAGTTCCTGTGACTGGACCATCACTCTCCCCCCAGCCGTCTTGCATAGATTTGGAATCTTTAAGGGAAGAATAAATAAACTCTTTGCAACAGGTGTATATAACAATAATCAGAACAATAATTCCCTGACGATCCAGCATTTTAGTATCTTTTTAACTTTATCTACTCCATCTATATGAAGGCAAATATGATTATTCTTATTTAGGAGAGCAGGAAACTGAAAATGGTAATGCTCCAGTGATACTCAGTAAGTTAAAAAAACCAGAGAATCAAGACCTCCTGACTTCTGGTGCAATGCTTTTTCCCTTGCATCAAGTTGAAAAGAATTTCAAAATTGAAAAGAACTTATCACTACTTTCATGATGAGAAATTTCACCTCAGTTAAGGGATATCTGTTCCTTTTAATGAGCATGATTTACTGGTCTTAGATTTACTCTTCTATCCATTATACACTTGATATACAATGGACATTACAAATACAAGGCATGGTAAAGGACAAGTGTCTACCTTGCATGTAGTAAAGAGAAAAAAAGAACATGAAAAAGAGAAGAAAATGAAAATTTTATAAAATTATGTAAGAGAAATTCATATATGCCCATAAAATTTGAAATTTATGAGACCTAAGTACTTGAAATGTATTAGATACTAAAGCCATTCCAAACAAAGGCCACATGTATGCAATGGTTTTGAAGAGGAGGAAGAGGAAATATGGAAGACGGAGGAAGGAAAATATAAATCAAAAGAGAGACTTTCATGTTTGAGGAAGCAAGATGTCAGTATCTATGGTCTAAACTAAGATCTTTAATTTGAAGACTGGAATACATCCTTAATCTCCCTTTGAAAATACTGTATGGAATGAAAAGACACATGGTGCAGTAATGACATTGGATAAAATGATGAGACAAAGAAGTACATTCTCTTGCCTAGAAATACATTCTCATGCCCGAATATTTCCATCCCTACCTTCACTTTCCCAAATGACAGGATTTTTATGAAAGGCATTTGATTTACAGATACTCCGTATGAAGAATCTAGAGCCAGCAAAGCGGCTCTTCCAAGCTTTCCCTCCAATGACAGCTATCACTCTTTAGAACATGAGGCCTATGACAGTCACATAAGCTTCACCAAATAAGACAAGGCACAGAGTGACAAATTTCTTCTAGCTATGCCATCTCACCCCCACCCCCTCAGCAAGGCCCAGGTGAATCTGATAGCCCCTCAATGGGGTTCATCTTAGCTATATGCAGGGGCAACGGGGCAGCAAGAAACAGGGCTGAGACGCCCCTGTCCCTGCTAATGGAGAAGTGCTGTTGATAACCAGGATTGCTTCCTCTGCATATTGAGTTATAAATTCACATAATCCCATAATATACTTGTGATTTTCATTATGTAAGCACAGCCTTTATTGACAAGTAATAGAAATAAAAAACCCATTAATAAATAACAAGCTAACCTCTGTAGAAAAATGAAGACATGCAGGTGAACCCTTCTATTAGAGGAAGGAGATAACTTTTATCAAACATTTCTTATAGAAAAGATGAGAAAGCTCTCATTTTTCATCACAGGACTCATAACATCAAATTTAAGACATCTGCAGGCTAGAAACAGTCACAGGGTAACTACTGGCATCACTCGGCAGATTGTGATGAGCTGGCCCTTTTCTCTCCTCATTACACAGTCCAATCACACTGAGAAAGGACGTGAGCTATACCTACAGACAATTTTGATGACTAGAGGACATTTTTAAAATCTGGAGAAAAGTGATAGAGGTGGTCCTGAGGTTGGGAAAAACACATAAAGATCCTGAAGGTACTGCTAAATCGTCTTTATACCAAGGGTCTGGTTTAATGTCTTCCAACAGCATTCTGGATTTATTTCAAGTATACTAGATGATAATTCCCATGGTGGCACAACTGATTCCACAATGAAAACCATGATGAAAACAAAATCTTCATAAAAGCTACTTCTATGAAGAGGAGATTCATGATTTTTCAAATGCAGTCAAGTGACGATGTATGCATAAGTGTTAATGTCTAGAGTATCATATTCATTCAAGTGACACTGTAAGAGTCCTAAATATCATACTACACATAAGAGGTATTTTTTTCTTGTTCAAAAATCTGAGCATTCCATAAAATTTCATTATTTAATCAAAAGATAATCCCTTAATTCTACTATTTGGTAGAAAAGAAATATTGCAACATTTTATTACAGTTTTTTGCCGGGGCTGGGTCTGAACCCACCACTTCCGGCATATGGGGCTGGTGCCCTACCCTTTGAGCCACAGGTGCTGCCCAATATTGCAACATTTTTAAGTTATAAACAAATGGAAACGGGCACATGAAATTCAAATTTTCAATTTAGGAACATCCAATGAGACATTCAATAGTGCCAGACTACAAAGTTTTGCAAATACTGTGACTATACATTGCCAGCTGGATCTCAAGTACAGCTTAGATTTTCAGTGGTTATGGATAAGTATAGCATTCTTTGTTTAAATAATAGAAATGAGATCTTTTTCAAAGCTCTTAAAAGGGTTTATATAAGAGAAGAGAGACAAAGGCAAAAGGACAGCAGAGAAGGATGAAGTTACTGGGCAGCAGAGAGTACATTCTACATGAAACGTTCCTGAAAGCCAGGGAATTTTATTTTCAATTACACTAGCAAAAGAATTTTCAATGCGTACTAGACATGGTGAGCATATTTAAGTTAGTGGGCCAAAAAAAAAAAAAAAACCACATCAAAAGTACAATTTTGTCTAGATAACTAAACCTAATTTAAAACAAAATCAACAAAATTGTGACTATTTTTTTGGCAAAAGAGACAGAGTCTTGTTATGTTATCCTGGTTGGACTAGAATTCCTGGGCTTAAATGATCCTTCAGCTTCAGCCTCCCAAGTATCTGGGAATACAGACATATGCCACTGTGCCCAGCTCATGATTTTTAGTTCACTGTAAACATTTTAACATAGGCTAAGCCAAGTCACCACCACTTGATACTATTTATGTAACATTCAAGGTCCTGAATCTCACTGAATCAATACTTTAAACACTAAACAGCTCTCACCAAAATGTTGGATTCCCAAATTAACAAAGAAGCTCTCAAAAATAAAAATGCTGCACGCTTACTAGGTTTCAAGGCATTGGGAGCGTTGGCGGGTGCGTTCCCCCAGCCTGTGGTCGATGCTCCTGTATCATCCATTTCGCCCCACCCAGGACTGCTTTCATTTGGCTCACCCCAAGCTGAAGTACCATTATCTGGAGCAGGTGGTGTGCTTTTGCTCCAGACTGTAAAGAAAGGAAATTTGTCTCTATGAATGGTTTGTGAAATAAAATACCATAATATCCAATGGAGGTGAAGGTGACAGGAACAGCCATCCCTGCGTTGTTAACAAAAATGTAATTGGACTCAACCTTCAGGGAGGGCATTTGGGAATCTCATTTTTTAAAAAGTCTGATGCACGTAACTTTTGACTCTGGTAACTCTGCCAGAAAATTATATGGCAGATACACTTGTAAAAGTAGATGAAATTGTACTACATGTACTACAATGCTCACTTCATCACCGTTAGAAAAAATTTGGAAGCAACCTAAATGCCTACCAAAAGGGACTGGTTAGACCAATTGTGGGTCCCCCATAAAACAAATACTATATAAGAAGTAATTAAGAAAAAGAACCGTATGTGCTGAAATGGAAAGCTTGTAAGTAAAATGGAGAAAGCAAGGTGAAGAACAGTGTGGAAAGTACAATCCCTTCTCTGTAAAATCTGTAAAGGATAGGTGTATCTATCTTGCTGTAGGCATGAACAAAGAGATTACCTAGGCAGGGAAGTTAAGATTCTTTTATTATTACTTTTTACTTTCTTACACAATGTGAAGGCTTTTACTATGTGGATACAGTTTTCAAAAGTGTTAGCAGGTTTTTGTCTAGATAGGGAGTTAATGAACAATTTTCATTTCCTTCCTTATTCTTTACAATACTTGAAAAAAAGAACCAGTTAAAAATAATCATTTTCTGGGCAGTGCCTGTGGCTCATTGAGTAGGGCGCTGGCCCCATATACTGAAGGTGGCGGGTTCAAACCCGGCCTCGGCCGAACTGCAAAACAGAGAAATAGCTGGGCATTGTGGTGGGTGTCTGTAGTCCCAGTTACTCGGGAGGCTGAGGCAAGAGAATCGCCTAAGCCCAGGAGTTGGAGGTTGCTGTGAGCTGTGTGACGCCACGGCACTCTACCGAGGGCGATAAAGTGAGACTGTCTCTACAAAAAAAAAAAAAAATCATTTTCTAAGTGGTCAAAAATGGATTCAATGACCACTATGTTTACTCTGAAAAGTGGAAAACTAATTATTATTATATTTAATTTTAAATAATCATTCCCCTTAATTTTTTGAACTATACGCTTTATGAGAACATTTAGATTGACAACATCAAACTAAGAATACTATTACCATTGTTACTTTTAATTTACCAGGTATGATGTTTCCTATTCAAATAGGGAGAAAGTAAGTTTAATTCTGGGCAACTGATCATCATGAGATAATAATCTCTAACCCAAAGTACTCCCCTTTCCAGAGCTAATGATTAAAAATCATCTGGAAAGAGACTGAAACCTTTCTGATATCAGCTTTACTACAGCATTATGATGGCCTCTGGAAGAACAACACAGAATACTTCCCTTTGCTGGGGAAAGAGAAACACAAGAGGATGTGCCCATGGTAGAACCAGAATGGAAATCAGGTCTATTTCTGCTACTACTTTAATTCTTTATTTTAAAATCTAGAGCATAGTTTGTTTACCAAGATAGAAGCCTTCTGGATTCTGCCCACCAATACAATTACAGAAAAATAATTACGGGGACTAACATGGGGTTATCATCTTTTCCTTTTGCCAAGAAAGAATATTAGAATGTACTACCAGCATCTGCCATCACTAGCATTTTATAAAAAGAGAGGTTCTGTAAGCAACAGAGTAAGAACTGTAGGAAAGATTCTGAAAATAAAGCTAAGTTGAATAAATGCACCTTAATAAAAGTGCTTTGGTCTATGATTCCTTTTCTTTATCAAAATCTGCAAGAAAAAAGCCACTGCTTACCTGATGCTGATTTACCGGTCATCGGGGTGGGCAGGGTTGGTTCGCGTGGCGCTGGGCCTCCTTGGGAATTCTTATCCCACAGATTCACATTCTTGTAGTTGTAACTGTTAGGGTCTCCCCATGCTGAAGTGCCATCATCGATGTCCATTTTCCGACTAATTGACTGTGGGGATGGCTCTTCCCAACCACTGGGTTCCTCATCCTTAGGGGTTGTGGGCTGTGGCCCACTGCTCCAGTTGGAATTGGAAGGTCGAACGTTGCCTGGAGGTGGTGGGGGCGGACCTCCCCATGTACCAGAAGCCTCTGGTTGTGGTGGCTGTGGCTGCTGTGGCTGCTGCTGCTGTTGGTGTTGTTTATTCCAGGAATTGGGCTGTCTGCCTGTCTCATTCCATGCTGGGGATCTTTTGCAATCTTCCCATCCACCTTTTGAAGCTAGGCTTGTATTCCCACCATTACCCCAAGTTCCAATTTCATTCTGTCCTCCTTCACCCCATGCAGACACAGGTTTACTTGCAGAACTTTCCCAATTGCTCGTTTTTGCTGGATCAACTTCCTCTCCCCAACCATTCTTCCCAGAAGTCCATCCTTGATTGGGCTGGCGTCCACCTCCCCACCCCTGATCCTTACTGGGATTCTCATTCCAAGAGGAAGATGTCTTTTCATCTGGTCGTCCTCCTCCCCAGTTGGAAGAGTTGTTGTTCTTATAGTCATTCCAGCCTCCTGTGTTCTTAGGGTCTTTCCACTCTGTAGAGGCTGAGAGCTCCCCCCATCCAGACTTCATTTGATTGCTTTGGCTGGGTGCGTCTCCCCAGCCCCCTGAGTTCTTGGTCTGTGTGGTAGCGCTCTCCCACCCCTCAGTTCCTTTGTCAGATTTCCCCTCAGGCCTTGGCACCTCTTCAATATCCCACACTGTGTCCTGCTTAATTTGAGTTTGGCCCCAGCCAGTGTTTGAGAGCACTCTGGGGTCCAAATCAGTTCGGCTCAAAAGAGTCTGCAAGACAGCCTGACAATCAGGGTGTGTGGGCCTGTATGACCGACGGCCAGAATTATGACTGTCACTACTTCCTGCTTTGTGGTTGCTTCCAGTGCTTTGACCTCCAACTTCACTTCCTGTGGAGCTGGAAGATCTTCCCCAACAGGGAGCCTGGGCATTGCCTTGGTTTTCAGGGAGGGGGTGGCCCTTTTGATTGTCCCATGCTCCAGTGCTAGAATTTGGTTGGTTTGGACCACTCCATTCTCCAATTTTCAACTCATCAGACCCAGTCGGCTGTTTCCATTCTCCCTGAGAGACCCCAGATGTCATTTTGTTCCCTTCACCCCATTTGTTGTCATTAGAGTCCTGAGGGCCAAAGTTCCAGGACCCACCCGTAGACCTGTTATTGTTGTCCCAAGAGTCATTTTTTGACCCAGTTGATTTCTGAACAGAAGCTCCCTTCCAGGAGTCCTCTCTCTCTTTTCCATTGTTCCCATTGTTTCCAGAATTGCTTTGTCCAGAGACTGTGTCAGTTCCAGAAGGACCCCTAGCTGCACCCCAAGATCCAACACTCCCAGTCTTTCGATCTCCAGTGCTTTGTGAAGGGGCATCAGTGCTCCTGGAGGTGTTCCCCAAGCCCATTCCAAAGGGCATTCCCTTATTCTCCACGGGGTTTGGTGAACTTAAGTTCAAGGAGTTAGTGTTTCCATTTTTTGGTCCATCAGTGTTATGAATTTGAGCCTGTTCTCTGCCAGAGACAACAAAATTAACACCCGCATTTTCCATCTTTGACTGCTGTTCCCTGGATGTCTGACCTACTGTGCTAACCTGTGCACTGGAATTACTATTATCTGCTTCCAATGCTCCTTTTCTAGAAGTTCCTTCTTGGACCAGTGCTGGCCAGGCAGATGGGTTGCTATTTGGGTTAAAGTTGCTGAAGCCAGAGCCAGTTCCAATTCTGTCTTGACCACTCACATTCCTCCAATTTCCTAGTCCATTGTTGCTCTCTGTAGTAGAGTTGGAAGATTGAACAGATTTTGGCTTAGGGTCAGATTTCCAAACCCCAAGATTACATTCGTTCCCAGAACTTGCAGACTGGCACTGGCTCCCTTTTCCTTTGTTACTAATGGTGGTGCTTCCTGGCAGAGTGCTCTTTTCAGAGCCAGGGTTCGAGGCACTGTTGTTATCGGTGGTGTTTTCGGAAGAAGATTCAGTGTCTTTGCTGGCAATACAAGGCCACTCTTCCATGTCAGACCCGTCTACAATCACCTTGTCCCAGATGTGAATTGGGTTGGGGGAGGTGCCGTTGTTGGAGGAGGCTCCCGGGCCCCAAGTGGAATTTGCATAATTTGAAGCAGCAGCACCTCCAAGGGTTGACTCTAGGAAGGAGATTGTCTTATCAATCACAGTTTCACATGCATTTATTACTCAATAAAACCCAGAGTTCAGACTGCCTCTAGGAGAGCTCAGCACATTTCTCCACAAATCACCTTTGCTATTTGGTTCCTGTGTCACAAATGTCTAAGTCATCTCTTTCATGCGCTTGGTATTATAATGGCTAAGTCTAACTCCATTCCTATGGACAGCGAAGGGCCTTTTCCTATCTTGAGATGATGCAATAGCACCTTGAACTTGCTCTGTATCTCCAACCAGCTCTAGACACTCCTGGCTGGACTAATTTTCCAAAGGATGCCTTTGAGTGCCTCTAACAGTTCCTTAATGCATAAGAGTAATGTTAAACCCCTTCGTTTAGAATTTGATCAAGATGTTCCATGACCTGGGACCGATCAACTTTCTAGTCTTAGGTCCTGCTACTTTTTACGTAGATCCACACTAGTCAACATTCCACAACTTGTGCCTTCTCACTCTGGCACAATTCTACATTGGCACCTACTGTTTTTACCTCCTGAAATCACACAATGATATTTACTCATCCTTCTGGGCCTAATTCAAGTGGCCCTACAATTCATTGTCCTTCCTAATGCTTCATTTCTGCTATGAAGCTGGTTTTGAGCTCTGCATTTGAAAATGGTTTTGCCCTATCTAGAGCCATTTTGCTCAGTGTTGTGGTACTGACGTGAACACAATCACATTTTTCCTTCCCCATGTTAGTGCCCCTTAGGCAGAGACCCTATCTTGCTAAGGTTTGAATTCCACAGAGCAGCCAGTACAGTACTGCTCAGTAAGCATCTGCTGAATGATACATGCCCACTAAGCTGGATGCCACAGGACACACAAACATAAATCAGATTTCACAGCCCCAAGCAAATTCATCTGATAAATTAGTCTGGCTCAGCAAATATTTTGGGTAGAATTCACTATATTTGGTGGGGAGAAAAAAAAAACGACACATTTTTAATGAGCTAATTTCTTCTGAACTAAATATTTTAGCTCCTTCAACCAAGTGGCTTTAAATCAATATAAAGTTGAAAAAATGTAGAGAGCCATATAAAAATGAGAATGCATAAAACCCCAAACTCTTGGTATTTAGGAGTCTCCTTGGTTTTAATAACATAAACAAGAGACTCTGACTCACAGTGGACCCGTGTTTCCACTCAGGCCTAACTAGAATCAGCTGCAGAAACGCCTGATAGGGCCATCCTCTCACATGTTTCTCTTTGCAACTAGTTACCAGGGCCAGGCCACGAGGCCATTCCCCTACTTTGAGCCTGGCCTGAAGCCTCATGGGTAGGGCTTATCTCTGCATGACGTCTGTGTCACCACCAGGTTTCTTTTCATTCTTATTACTCTGCACATGACAAGGCGGTGAAAGAGTTTTCTAGAAAATTCTTTGTTCAAACTCAGAACTCAAATAAAGCATCCTACCAGTGACAACCATCAACTTATCAATTCATTGTCCTTGCTAATGATTGACTGTGTTCAAACTCTCAATTTCAATATCACCTAAAAAGGCATTTTTAAGAGATAAGTCAAATCTGTTAACTAAAAAAAAAGAAAAGGTACTTGGAAGTTCTTAGCTGTCAGCTGACTTAGCATTCATCTGTTAAAAACTCTAACAAATCCGAACAGAATCCTTCAGCTAAAGATGTCTATGTACAGTTTTTAACAAAGCTGAGCCCTCAAAAGAAATACAGACTAAAAATCTAATAACCATACAAAGTATTATTTGATAACATTCCAAAAGTCAATATTTTAATGGAAGAAATCATTTTCTCCATCCTCCGAGCCTTTTGGAAACAAACAAAACAAGCTTCCACAGAAGCTCCCCTTCACTCATGCTCTGAACACACACTTGTGGTGACGGTGGAATCACAGAAGGATCTACTTTGTAATGCTCTTATCTGAGAAGGGGAAGAAAGGCCCCAAGAGTGATGACCAATAGTAACTCCATTAGCTTCTCAAGCCAAGAGCACATACTGACAGAACACTAAAACCCAGTTTCTGAGAATTACCTACACACACTTCATACTGGGATCGTCTTCCATCTTTTGAATAATCCCAACAGTCTATACAATTAACTGTATTCGTGGACTTCACGTCAGGCAATGCAATAAAGCCTGCTTTCTCTTTTCAAAGGGGTCATGAATTCAGTTCCCCAGCCCATGTCTCACCTGGTGCAGTCCCACTCTCACTCTGCAGCAGCGCTCCTGTCACTTGTGCGTTGTTTGGGTTTGCTCCAGGTGCTGTGCAGGGAGGAGGCCCTGCCCCACCCCCGAGGAGCATGCAGGACGGTGGAGGGGGCTGCCCTCGTTTCAGTAACACTTTGTGGTCCTGCTGGCAACGGAATCGCGGCGGCACCTCCCGAGGCATGTAGCGGGCGGCGCTTGGCGGTTGTCCGTTCGGCACTGCCACCCTTTTGGCATTGTTGCCACCATTGACTGGTGGCGATGGAGAGCTGCCAATTGGGCTGGCGGCCGTTGGTTGGCTTAAACTTGGTTTCGTCACTTCGGGCACTGAAAGAGAGGTTGGGAAACAATCTTTGAAATATGTCAAATATATTTTTCTAAAGATTATTTTTTAGAAAGCTTGTATGAGACCGATAACTTCTTTCAGTCTACTACTGAGGGACACAGTCTTGCCAAATTCTCCACAACATCTTCAATTTACTGAAGGTAGAATGAAGGCAGTGGGTGATGGTGACAAGGATTCAAACACAGTAAGATCAAAGAATTATATTGCATTAATTAAGGGGAGAGGGACAAAATCATTATCCACTCTCCTAAATCAATAGCGGAATTAAGTCCCTAAAGGGCTGCCTAGCAAAGTCCTTGGTAAGGGAGTTCAAATCTCTCGGCCCAAGGGCCCTCACTCTTCACCCACTACCTCTGCGGCTTGGCAACCGTAGCATAGTGGTTACGGTGCCAGCCACATACACCGAGGGTGGCGGGTTCAAACCCGGCCTGGGCCAGCTAAACAACTGCAACAAAAAAATAGCTGGGCATTTTAGTCTATAGTCCTAGCTACTTGGGAGACTGAGGCGCCTATAGTCCTAGCTACTTGGGAGACTGAGGCAAGAAAATCGCTTAAGGCCAAGAGTTGAAGGTTGCTGGGAGTTGTGACACCACGACACTCTACCAAGGATGACACAGTGAGACTCTGTCTCAAAACAAATAAATAAACAAACAAACAAAAGAAAAAACTACCTCTGAAAAACCTTTCCTGAGTTCTTAAGAGCAGGTGGACTGAGCGTCCTCCATTTGGGCTCCTGGAACATGCTGCCTATCTCACCTTGCCACAGAATTTACCAAATTGTGTGGAAGTTCTGCATTTGCAGTACCCTTTCCCTCCCCTCACTAGGCCCCAACTGTCTCAGGGCAGGTCCCATCCTCCATATTGCAGACCCCAACAGGAACCTCTGGGCCTAGAGAACCACAGACCTCGACTTGTTCTGGTTTCCACAGCACCCTGGACTTAAAGACTGGTACGGTTCTCTGTGTAGATATTACAAACATCATACATGTTTGTGCTTTTGTCAAATAAAAAAATGCTTCCACAACTATTTAAGGTAAAAATTTCCAAATGTTATTTACTTTTTCTGTTCAATTTGTTTTTTCACCTTAATTTTTTAAAATGGCAAACGGGCAGCATAGGACTGTGTAGGGCAACACACTGCTAGACCTTTGGCTATCCCCCGTCCCTACTATAGGGGACTCTTTCTGTATTCCTCTAGCTTTACAATACTAAGAAATGACTACCCATTCCATAAACCTCCACCTGGCAACTACAGGCTGACAAGTCAGATATTTGAGGCCCAAATCCCTGCCACCAGGGTTTAACGTTAGGGCCAGCTCTAGTGGCAGTACTGCTTGCCTGCTAAAATGATGCTGGGCCAGCGGGCTAGCGTGTCGCTCATTTAACTGGCTCCCTTATGAGGAGAGAGATACATCATCAAAAATCCGGGGGCCAATCTATAGCACCACTGGATGTTAATGGGTACTGTGAGTGACGGGGAGAAAAGAGCAGGTGCCTGGAGGTAACTTAGAGATGACCCCTGTGTCTAACCTTAGCCAATCAAAACGGTGGTCCTCCTAGTAAGGAAGGGAAGTCAGAGCATCCACAGTCTGAAGAGCAGAATAGAAATGTGACTTGAACCTAGTCATTACCCAATATTAATGGCCTATAACAGCAGATATACAAATACTTAGAAAATGAATAAATAAAGATAATGTAATGATTCATTTTCTAAATGTTTCGGAAGAATTTCATAGCACATGGCATTCCCAATTCTTTTTTCCCTTATTATGAGACTAAGAAGCTGGCATGGTCTGGGAGGGATTCTTCCTAACTGGTTTTTAGGAAAGAAGGAGCTATGCTTCTGTGAGGTTACCCATCTATAAAAGGACTAAGATCTTCACTTGAAGTTAACCAAGTCCGCTACATGCCTTAATTCATTTCCCTAAAAAAACAACAGGACAAAGACAGAGCAGCCTGTGGGACTGGTGCTGACCACTAGTTTGATTAACTGTATAACATTCACACCATCATTTCAATCATAGAAATCTGGTAGGCATCACATATTGTGCAAGATTCCTTGCAAAAGCTTCTCAGGGCACTTTCCTACCATCATATCACATCACAGAGAGAGAAGAGATGAAAATGAAAAAGTCATTATAAAACAAGAACATGTCACAACCACTTTCCTTCCAATACAGTGCTCCATCCCTGGAGATAACTCATTTAAAACTCCAGGACACAGGAAAAGCCTATAATACTATGTTAGTCAAAAGATAGCTGTGTTTCAGTACATAAATGAATTCTTTTTTTTTTTTTTTAAGAGACAGAGTCTCACTTCATCGCTCTTGATAGAGCACAGCTCACAGCACCCTCCAAATCCTGGGCTTTGGTGATTTTCTTGCCTCAGCCTCTCGAGTAGGTGGGACTATAGGTGCCCACCACAATGTCCGGCTATTTTTTGTTGTAGTTTGGCCGGGGCCGGGTTCGAATCCACCACTCTCGGTATACGGGGCCAGCACTCTACCCACTGAACCACAGGTGCTGCCCAATTCTTATTCTTTTTGTAATTACATCTTTCTGTGAGTTCAAGACCATCAAGCACTTAAAGGCTAATAAGAATTCTAGGAACTGGCTCAGCACCTGTGGCTCAAGCGGCTAAGGCACCAGCCACATACACCTGAGCCGGGGGGTTCAAGTCCAGCCGGGACCCGCCAACAACAATGACGGCTGCAACCAAAAAATAGCTGGGCGTTGTGACAGGCGCCTGTAGTCCCAGGTACTTGGGAGGCAGAGGCAGGAGAATCGCTTGAGCCCAGTGATTGGAGGTTGCTGTGAGCTGTGATGTCACAGCACTCTACCCAGGGCGATAGCTTGAGGCTCTGTCTCAAAAAAGAAAAAAGAAAAAAAAAATTCTAGGAACTAACTGGAGAGCAATGCTGCCTTTGGCAAGAAGCCTGATCCAACCTAATCACTCTAAGTCCAAACTTAAGCTATCAGAATCAGTGAATGTCCCTTGTCATGCTCCAGAACATTATACAGTAGCATAGAAACTATCATTAAGTCTGAGTATATTAATTACAGGCTCTTTCTTTTCTAAGTCTTAATGATTTGTAGGTTGTAGTGCAAGTCTTTCTAAAGATGATGCCTTTCTAAGGGCACAGTTTCTTATTTTCTAGAGAAAAGGTCTGTGGTTTAAACATGGTCTCTGTATAATAGGGAAATAAAAACATTGTAAAAATGCTGGGTATTCTATTTTCTAATTTCCATTCATTTACTTCTATAAATCACTTATATATTCTTTTTCTTTGAGACAGAGCCTCAAGCTGTTGCTCTGGGTAGAATGCTGTGGCATCACAGCTCACAGCAACCTCCAACTCCTAGGCTCGTGATTCTCTTACAGGTGCCCACCATAATGCCCAGCTATATTTTGGTTGTAGTTGTCATTGTTGTTTGACAGGCCTGGGCTAGATTCAAACCCGCCAGGTCTGGTGTACGTAGCTGGCGCCTTAGCCACTTGAGCTACAGGCGCTGAGCTAACCACTTTACATATTTTAATGATCGAATTTTCACCATTCTTATCCCCTTTGCAATATACCATTCTCATGTCTTACAGTATGAACTTCTAATTACCCTCTATTTCTAAAAATCTTCAATAAGATGCTACTTTTTTTTTTTTTCAAATGAACGTATTCTAAGAAACTTCTGAAATAGGTTTCTGAATTTTTTAAAAGTAGGTTGGGCCCAGCGGCTCACTCCTATAATCCTTGTATTTTGGGAGGTCAAGGCAGGAAGACTGCTTGAGACTAGGAGTTCAAGACTAACATGACCAAAAGTGAGAACCTATCTCTACAAAAAGTAGAAAAATCAGCAAGTGTGGTGATGCAGGCCTGTAGTCTCAGCTACTCAGGAGCCTGAGGCAGAAGGACTGATTGGGCCCTGGAGTTCAAGGTTGCTGTGATGATGCCACTACACTCCAGCCTCGGGGACAGAGAAAGACTCTGTCTCAAAAAACAAAACAAAACAAAACATACATATTCACGACAAGCCCAACAACTACACAGGACCAATACAAATTATTATTTCCTTTAATCATCTTGATGGGACCAAACATGAAAAAATTATCTAGAAATGTTTAATATATAAGCAAGGTCTTAAAATGTTTTACATCTGATGACACACAGTGAATGGATGGTGTGTACTGAACAATTTTCAGTAACCACTACGCACTGTCTCCCTTTCTTTACCTTCCATTCATCCCTCAAGTTTGAGTTAAAAGAAAAGCAGTACACTGGCTTTTACCCTAAGTCACTAATGATCTTCACTGCCAATCTAACAAGCACTCATTGGACCATTTCTTCTTTGACTTTTCTGTAATTTCTGACACTACTGGTCATTCCCTCTCTCTGTTTTTCTGAGACCTGCTCCAGCTAGCTCTTCCTTTCTTTCTTGCTCAGATTCTCAAACTCTTGATCAGAATCAGCAAAGTTCTGTAAAGGGACAAGTAAATATTTTAGCCTTTATTTACCATATAGTCTTTATCACAACACTCATTTCTGCACTTCTAGGGCAAAAACAGTCATAGATAATATGTACACAAGCGAGTGTGGCTGTATTCCAATAAAACTTTATGTACGGACAGTGAAATATGAATTTTGTATTTTCACGTGTCATGAAATATTGTTCTTTTTTCCCCTAATAATTAAAAAATGTAGAAAACATTCTTAGCTGATGGGCAGTACAAAAATAGGTGGTGAGGTAGAGCTGGACTTGGCAGCAGTTGGCAACTCCTGCTTTTGACTACCTCCATAATCATTAACTACAGAATGGCAGCTGAATTTAGTTATTGAATTGTAGTGGTTTTTTTTTGTAGAGACAGAGTTTCACTTTATCGCCTTCAGTAGAGTGTCGTGGCGTCACACAGCTCACAGCAACCTCTATCTCCTGGGCTTAGGAGATTCTTGTGCCTCAGTCTCCCGAGTGGCTGGGACTACAGGTGCCTGCCATAACGCCTAGCTATTTTTCTGTTTTGCAGTTCGGCAAGGCCTGGTTTGAACCCGCCACCTTCGGTATATGGGGCTGGCACCACCCTGAATTGTGGCTTTTAAAAAACAATCAATGTAGGTCAGGCAACGTAGCTCATTCCTGTAATCTCAGCACTTCAGGAGGCTGAAGTGGGAGGACTGCTTGAGGCCAGGATCTGAGACAAGCCTGGGTAACACAGCAAGACCCTGTCTCTAAAAATTTTTTTTAAAATTAGCCAGGCATAGTGGTGTGCTCCTATAGTCCCAACTAGAAGAGACTAAGGCAGGATGATCACTTGATCTCAGGAGTTGGAGGTTGCAGTGGGCTATGATGATGCTACTGCACTCTGGCCTGAGTGACAGAGCAAGACTCTGTGTCAAAAAACAAACAAAAATCAGGGGCTATACAGTTCAAACACTGAAGTTACTTGCATGCAAACACTTCCATACTTCTTTAACCATCACTTATATATATGAATGTTTCTCAAATTGCAATTGTTAACTCAGATCTTTTTTACCCTTCTCCTCAAACTTGCACCCTATAACCCAAATCTCATTTCTTCTCCCTCAAAGAACGAAGCCATTACCCAACCAGCTGCTCAAGTCAGAAACCTAGAATGTATCTTAAGCCTTCTGTGTCCCTCCCATCATTATTCAATCTACTTTAAGTTAAACTAAAGCACCTCTGCAATTCATTCCTTAATTTCTACCTCCAATGCTCCTAAACAGATTCAAGTCCTCATTATCTGTGGCCTTCTGGATCCTTGAGTATGGCCTTTTTTTTTTTTTATTTTTTTATTTTTTTTTAAATTTTTTTTTTGTAGAGACAGAGTCTCACTCTCTCACCCTCTGTGGAGTGCTGTGGAGTCACAGCTCACAGAAACCTCCACCTCTTAGGCTTGAGGGATTCTCCTGCCTCGGCCTCCCAGGTAGCTGGGATTACAGGCGCCCGCCACAATGCCCAGCTGATTTTCGATGCAATTCGGCCAGGGGCGGGTTTGAACCCGCCACCCTCGGTATATGGGGCCAGCGCCCTACTCGCTGAGCCACAGGCACCGCCCAGATGTGATCAGTTTTGGAGTATGTTCCATGGGCTGATGAGAAGAATGTGTATTCAGTTTTGTTAGGATGAAATGTTCTGTAGATGTCTGTTCAATCCAAATGTTGAATGGTTAAGTTTAAATCTAAAATTTCTTTCCTTAGGCTCCTATTGGATGATCTATCCAACACTGCCAAAGGAGTGTTAAAATCTCTGACTACTATGGAGCAGGAAGAAATCAAGTTGCTCATGTCTGTTAGAGTTTCTCTTATAAACAGAGCTGCATTCTGGTTGTGTATAAATAATACTAATTTAAATCTTATCAAATTGAGTATTACCCTTAACAAATATGAAGTGTCCATTCTTATCCTTCCTTACTTTTGTTGGTTTAAAGCCTATTGGACCTGTGAATAAAATTGCAACCCTTGCTTTTTTCTGCTTTCCATTTGCCTGAAATATAGATGAACATTCCTTCACCCTGACTCTATATTTATCTTTTAAGGTAAGATGAGATTCCCATATGCAGCAGATATCTGGCCTGAGTTTTTATACCCAGTCAGCCAACCAGTGCCTATTTAGTGGACAATTTAAGCCATTCACGTTAATTGAGAATATTGATAAGCCTGGTAGAATTTTGGGTATCAAGTTTTTCAAAAATCCAGGAGACATTTTTAATCTTTTCACCACTGTGGAAGTAGGAATTTGATCAAAAGTTTCTGAGTGAGTTCACTTTTGTGGTGAAGGATTGTAGTGGGCATTGTGGAGGATAGGTCTGAGAATATCCTGGAGAGCTGGTTTAGTTATGGCAAATTTCTTCAACATGTGAATGTCATTAAAGTATTTAATTCCTTCATCATAAATGAAACTCAGTTTCACTGGATACAGGACCCTGGGTTGAAAGTTATTTTGTTTTAGGGGATTAAAAGCTGATGACCACCCTCTTCTAGCTTGAAAGATTTGAGCAGAGACATCTGCAGTTATTCTAATATTCTAATATTCTTCCCCTTGTATGTTATGGTTTTCTTGCATCTGGCTGCTTTCAGAATTTTCTCCTTCATATTAACTTTAGTGAAGTTAATTATGATGTTTCTGGGGGTTGTCTCATTCAGGTTGAGTCGGGCTGGGGTTTTGAAACTGTCTGCTATCTGGATTTCAGAATCTCTTGGCATGTCTGGAAAGTTCTCATTCATAATCTCATGAAGAAGTGCCTTTGTGCCTTGCAAAGCCACTTCGTCACTTTCAGGACTGCCTATAAGGTGAATATTGGTTTTCTTCGAATTGTCCCAGAGCTCTCTGAGAGAATGATTCATTTTGCTCTCCATTTCTCTTCCTCTTTGAGAGTTTGGTAGGGTTCAAAAACTTTGTCTTCACTGTTAGAAATCCTCCTCTGCTTGCTCCATTCTGTTACTAAGGGATTCTACTGTATTTCTCAGACCTTTGAGGGCTGCAAATTCTTGTCTCAGTGTATCAAAATCTTTGGTGATTTTTGTCTTTGAATTCGTTGAGTTCTTGAGACAACTTTTGAATTGCTTCTTGAATTTCTAATTGCAATTTAACCTCTATTCTATTATCTTATTTGCAATCCAATTTCTGAATTTGATTTCTGACATCTCAGCCATCTGTTTATGAATGGGATCTTCAGTTGTGTCTGCCAAATTATTCCTTGGGTGGGGTTGATCTATTCTGGTTATTCATGTTACCGCAGTTTTTCCACTGATTCCGCCCCATGATTATTTTACATTGTTTGACAATATGAGCAGTTAAGGTCACGTTGGGTTGGGTGCTCCAGAAGTAGTGATTGGTCAGTCCTTTGCCCAAAAGCTGGGACTGGAGTCTGCACCTTTTCCCCTAGAGCTTTGTCAAGGACCCGTACAGTGCTATGGCCTGAGAAACTGGGGACCTTCTTGGTGTGGTGGGATGAAGTGGCTCTGTCTTATTTTTGCCTGATCTCTGTCTTACCCTAGTGAATCAGTTACTCTGGGTTGAAGTCTCAGCTGTGGCAAAATACCAGCAATTAAGTCACCCCCCCCCCACAGGCCATAATTAAAAAAGGAAAATCAAACCTTCCCACATCCACCCACCCAGGGTACAACTTTGGATAGTCCTTGGGTGATTGGCCCAGTTCAAGAGGTACAAATCCATTGTCCCAGTCTGCACCAGTCTCAGATGGAAGATTTCAAAAGATCTCCAGCAACTAGATAGGCAGCTAGGGGTTTGCTGGCAGCTCAAGTATGACTTGCTCTATGTTCCTTGAGGTCAGAAGGACCCACCCAGCAAATAAATTAGTCTGGGAAAGTTGATGCCTTCTTCGCTACCTTGCACCTCTGGTAACCCCACTGGGATGTGATCCAGTTCCCTCCAATGAGCAAACGCTCCAGGGGTTTGCGTCTGCCTAAGTCACAGGGAGATCTATGTCTCCTCAGCCAGGACATCACTCTCTGCCACTAATCTGGCAGGGGGAGGTGAGGCCTGACAACCTCAGGTGCTTAATGAGTGCTGGGGTGGTTCATTCAGTTCCAGCCCTGCCCCTGATTGAGGTTGCTGACAGAACAGAACAACTTTGCAGAATTTGTTTCTCTCCCAGCTATATTCCCCTATCGGTCAGACTCTGTTTGAGCAACTCAGCCATGTCTGTGCCACTGCCCAGTCTCAGCTGCAGTTTGTGTTGGGGTGAATGGTCAGAACTCGGCACTCAGCCCTCAGTTCCAGCCTCTGACTGCCCGTCTTTGTCTCAGCTATGATCCCCTGATGGCCAGGTGCAACTGAAACTCAGTAAAGCTGTCCTCTGGGTCAGCCCTACCTTGGGGGTCTGCTTTCTCTGCATGTGCGTATTCTAGTCCTCATGCTCCACACAGGCTGGTACTGCCTCAGGCATACCCTTTACTCTAGGGGCCTGCATTTCTTTCCCAGCTCTGTTCCGCCAGTGGCTGCCACCAGAGAAGATGCCTGGCTTCCTCTGGTTGTCCAGAGAGACTGAGAGTGTCCTTTCAAAATATCCCCAGAGGTGTGAGCTCTATTGTTCCTGCTGTAGCTGCTGCTCTGTGCCTTGGGGCACTGCCACTCCTGTACAGTTCTTTCTCAGTTGACTGTCCTCTTCTTTCTCCTGTGCAGGTGAATCAGCACAGATCAGCAACATCCCATGCCCCACCCACACCCTTTGATAAAATGCTCAAGAATCTAGACTCCATGGGGGACAAGCTTCCAGACCTCAGGGTGAGAGTAGAGGGGGGTCCTGGGAGTTCAAAATTGCATGTAGAGAATATATGCAATTTTATACAGTTTTATGCCTGGCAGGAGAGTGCCATGGCACCTTAGTAGGGGAAGGAGGTCCGGTTTTTAGAGGGTCTCTCCTGTGGGATAAAATGGGAGGATACTTGAACTCTGCTTGCTTATTTGTATGGAGTGTACTGCTATCTGTTCTCATGGAGGAGGGGACTCCTGTCTGCTTGGCAATAGATTTTGTACCTTTTGTTTGTATCCTTGGGGTTGCAGCTTACCTCAGCAGGGTTGATGTGTGTTCTTCAACCTTCTCTCTTGCTTCATATCCAAACCATCGACTTTCTTGCTAAACTTCTGTCCTTTAACTCTCCTTCTGGACAAGTGCCTCTGTGGAAAGCTGGCTCCAGTTGGCCATTTTGCCTCAGCCCCCTACTTGAATATTTCTTTACAAGGTATAACTAAGTCTACATATGATATGTAGAAAAAAAAAAGACTTTAGAAACAAGCTATCTTTTTATCAAAATACTATTTCAAAAGGAAATTTTAGATAAATATTTTCCCCAGTTTGCAAAGGTCATTGATAAGCAGCATGGATACACAAGTCATTTAAAAAGTACACAGCTATTATAGTCCTATTCATGGAAACACAATGAAAAGTTCACTGACTTCGAGAATCATGACATCACACTTAAATTACCATTTCATCCTACCTAGTCCATATCACTAAGGCACTTAATGAAAAGGTGGAATTGATTGAGCTCTCAGTAGATGAAATTTTAAAGTTACTGATGCTAAGAAAGATCCAATATAAAATATGGAAAAAATGCAGTGCAATACCTATACTGTCAGCAACATGCCTGCAAAAATGTGTTCTTGCATTTCTACCACTTGTTGCTGAGATTCTACATTCTCCTACCTAACCCAAATTAAGATGTTCTTAAGGTCACAAGTGACTGATACCCATCTAGAGGATCCACTGAAACTACAGACCTCCATGCTGCAATCAAACATTCAAATGCTTTCAGCACAACAAATTATTAAAAGCTTAGTTGATTTTAAAATTAACAAACAGTTTTAATTGTTGGAAATTTTTAAGTACATAGTAGTTAGATTTTTATAAAATAATGTGCACTTTTAAGTATAGCTAATTAAAGTTTCTTGAATGTGATCATATTCAATTATAGCTAAGATAATGTGGCCTTCTATCACGAAAAGGTTTCCCACCCTGGAATGGACAGGTAACAAAGGCAATATAATAAAAAAAATTTTTTTCAACTAATTTTGCTTGAACAACTGACATCTTTGTGCTAAAAAAAAAATAAATCTAGACAACAGTTTTTACACTCTTCACAAAAAGTAATTTAAAATAGATCACAGATCTGGCTCACAAGTGTAGGTGGTCTGTGGTTGGCTGTCTTCATTGCCTGCCTCCGTAGAAGTTACATGATATTTTTAATAGCTCTGTGCATGAAACAAAGTTTTGACTATGCTTTGACTGTGACCTGTCACATGAGATCAAGATGCAATTTTTGGTGCTCAAGTTTCAGATTTTGGAGCAGAGATTTTAGATTTTGAAATTGCGGATTTTCAACCTGTTGTAGTTTTACCTGGGCCTTGGAAAATGTGCCTACCTCAAGGGAAAGAAAGTGGAAATCTGATAGCCAGTAGGAAACACCACAAGTCAAGGTGTGTGGTGTGTTCTGAGGCTATCATGTAGCTGAGCATCAATAGAGGCTTAGAGACTTGGAAAGAATGATGGGAGTTGAGGTCACAGAGCAAGAGGATCAGATTGTAGGGAGCTGTGAATACCCTGTCAAGGAGTGCTGGGATCTGGACTAGGGTCCATGGGGCATCTTGGAAGATTTCAAGGCAGAGAGTAAAGTACAATAGAACCTTTGTAAGTTGACCACCCAAGGGACTGTGACAAACTGGTCAACACACAGAGGTTGTCAACATAAGGAACTAGCCCCACTGCACTGACACGCACATGTGGTGCATGTCTGGTCTATGAACATTAAGTCAACGTCAGGAGGTAGTTGTAGGGAGCTGGTCAACTGTGAAGGTACCACTGTAATTAGACGTAGCTCACAAATAAAGAACCAGAGGTTGAGGCCAGTGAACATAATCCGCAATGGGGCAAGCAGTTGAAAGACTGTTTTAAAAATAGCTAGCAAGTAGCATCTGATATTTTAAGTCAGGTGCATCAAATGCCAAAGGCTGTCGTTCTATGAGTGGAAAAGTGGGCACCCCCAAAGAGCCACCCTTGACAGGCACCCTACCATTCCCCAAGCATCTGCCAAGGCTCTGGCTTCTGCAGAAAGAGACACTAAAACCACTGGTCCAAATTTTCAGTGGGACAGCAGCCTGCAGAGCCCCCTGTTATAGATGACATGCAAAAATGCCACTGCTTTGACAAGATTCTGTTGGGAAGAAAATCTCCTTTTTCCAGCCCAAGAAAAAAAGCACCTTCCTGTTGTATAGTTCTTCTGGTTTGGGATGAAGTGGACCCGTCCTATCAGAAGCCCTAAGGAAGAATGCCCAAGTAACTTCTAAGCTCCCTTCCTGTGCTATTCGTCTATGGTTCGAGAATTCCATGAGTATCAGATGCAAACACTGGGAACTTTAATTCTCGGAGGGTTCCTTGCTGTCTGTAAAACAGGTGCTCATATTGATGGTTCACTTCTCTCCATCCACACTGAGAACACCCAATGCCTGACCACTGTCTTCTCTCACTGGGAACCCAACTAGAGCTGCCACCTGGTCTTCCTGCTTTCAGTTTTGCCCTTGCTTCTCATTCTGTTTTCCTTGAAGGAGCATTTCTAAAGCACGCCAATCTGATCAGATCACATTGCTGCTTCACATCCTTGCCGCTGCCCTCAGGATAGAGTCAGGCTGCTCTGAAGGGCTCACTGGGACCCTTTGTGATGCTGCCCCATGACCCCTCCAGTCTCAACTCTCACCAGCCCTCCCCCAAACTCAGGCTCAGCAATTCAAAATCCCTTCCAGTTCCCCAAACCCCATCGAACTCCCCATCAAACTAGGCAACGAGACTGTTCTTGTTGCCTACAGCAGTGCTGGCCAATAGAAAATAGGGCGTGGGCCACACATGTGATCTTAAGTTTCCTAATAGCCACAGTGAAAAAAAGTGAAAGAAAGGGGTGATGTTGTCACGAATGATAATGCTTTATAACTCAATCCATCCAAAATGCTATCACTCTAATATGTAATCAATATAAAAATTATTGAGGGAGTTTAAACTCTTTTTCATACCAAGTCTTCAAAATCTGGTGTGTATTTTATGTGGGTCAGGATGAAAGTTTTGAGACAGACTGTGTTCTAGTCCATTATTTCACGTCCAAGAAAACCTATCAATAGTGTCCTTTCTGATTCACCTATGCGAGTTTCAACTTGCTTGGCTTATTGGTATTGCTAGGAAGGCTTCATTTGGTTCTAGCTGCACAGATTTTGCGTTTCTTGATTTTTGTATATCTCAAAACTTTCATAATGACCCACGTACACTTACAGCACATCTTGATAACAACTTGCCACGTGGCTAGTGGCTACCACAGTGGGCAGCGCAGGGCAAGAGCATGCTGTGCCTTCCCACTGGCTGTCACCCCAGGCCCAGCTCACCCCTGTCTGTCCAGCTGACTCTCTCTGTGCCCCCAGAGCTTCCTGTCTTACTCCATTTGGGACACTATAACAAATTGCTACAGACTGGTGGTTCATAAGCAATAAAAATTTCTTGCTCAATGTTCTGGAAACTGTAAGTCTGAGATCAGGTACCAGCATGGTCAGGTTCTGGTGAGTTGGCAAGTTGGTGATTGCCAACTTCTCATTGTATCCGCATATAGTGGAAGGGCCGAAGGATTCCCTCAGGCCTCTCGTTAGTGCCCTTCTGAGGGCACTAATCTCATTCATGAGGGTGAGGGCTCCACCCTCATAATGAATCCCAATACACAAGCTTAGGGGTTAGGGCTACAACATAAGAATATGGAGGGGAAATGTGCAGGACATAACACTCTCTCACAGCCCCTCTTGAAACTCTCACAGTGAATTTCAGGAGGATATATTCTTATCTGAATTCCAGACTGCAACTCCATGAGGACAAAGATTCTGTTTGTCTTGTTTGTCATTAAACTCCAACACCACTGGCTCGGTACCTATGGCTCAAGCAGCTAAAGCGCCAGCCACGTACACCTGAGCTGGTGGGTTTGAATCCAGCCCGGGCCCACCAAACAACAATGATGGCTGCAACCAAAAAATGGCCGGGCGTTGTGGCGGGTGCCTGTAGTCCCAGCCACTTGGGAGGCGGAGGCAGGAGACTTGCTCGAGCCCAGGAATTGGAGGTTGCTGTGATGCCACGGCACTCTACCCAGGGTGACAGTTTGAGTCTCTGTCTCAAAAATAAATAAATAAATAAAATAAACTCCAACACCACTGAGGCCAGCAGTGAACGTGTGTCATACATATCAAATCAGTATCTGTTGAAAACATAGAAATTCCTTTAAAGATTCCTTTTGCTTCACCCTTTCTCCACCATCTCCATATACGTGCACACACTCACACTCACCACACACTCTCAGACGTGCACACACCTTCACATTTACAAACACTCTCACACTCACTTATACACTCACATACGAGCATCACACACACGCCAAAACTCTCACACAGCCTCACACACTCTGAAACAGGCTCACTCTACACACGTCCACACACTCACGCTCCTGCATACATGGACATACACACATACATACTCTTATGTCCGTACACGCTTACACTCCTCACACACGCTGCAGAGGTCGTGAGGGCTCAGAGAGGTCTTTATTTGTTCCAGGTCACACAGCACAACAGAGACGAGCCTGGAAGTATATCTCAAGGTGACTGCTCGGCCAGTCGCGCTGCCTTCCTCTGGACAAGCTGGACCCAAGGTGCACAAGTGTGTCTTGGGCATATTAAGAATGATCCTTGTATGCACCGGCCAGGGACTGATGCCAGGCCTGACCATCAGGTAAGTATATTTCTAGACTTGTAAGCTATTAGGACAGGTCTCCCTCGCTGCAGTGCCTCAGGGAACAACACTCTACTCCCAGAACAGGCAGAGCTCTGCTGATGCAGCTGTGGGCAACTCCAAGATCACAAGGACACGCCTGGCCCTGCTGCCTTATCACCCAAGAAAAGGAAGGGGCCGAGCATCTCAACACAAAGTCTGATCACTCCCAGGCTCCTAAAAGGCAAACAAGACTTTTGTCTTGCATGAAGGGAGGTATAGACGATGTCCTAGAGCATTGGTCTTAAAACTGGGGTACACGGTTGTGCTGTGTGACCCAGAACAAATAAAAGACCTCTCTGAGCCTTCCACCAACCTCTGACATGTGTGTGAGTGTAGGTGTGTGCCAGAGTGAGTGTAAGGGGGCCTAAGTGTGTGTGAATGTAGGTGAGTTTCATTGTGGAAAGGTGTGTAAGTGTGCAAATGTGTGAGGGTGTGTATGCAAGTGAGCCTGTGAGTACAGGAGTGTTGGGAGTGTTTGGTTTGTGTGAGAAGGTATGTGAACAGGTGGTGGAGAAAGATACTCCGCTCCTGAGGACTTTCTCAGGAGCCTGCAGATGCGGCTATTGTGATCCATTGCAGGTGCTCAAATGCCACATTTATCATTTCCTGCTGTCCTGACGGTTCCCTTTTTTCTCTTCCCCTGTTTAGCTGCTGGTCCCCCAGTTTACAAAAGAAAGGTGCTTCCCTCACCCATTCCTAACCTTATTGTGATGTACGCTCCAGTGTGTAAAATCCTGCAAGGCACCAACAGAAAGGACAATTAAGAAGATTATTTGGGAATCACATTATAACAAAGACATCTGTACCAGAATGTTCATTGCAGCCCAATTCATAATTGCTAAGTCATGGAAGAAGCCCACGTGCCCAATGATCCACGAATGGATTAATAAATTGTGGTACATGTACACCATGGAATATTACACAGCCTTAAAGAAAGATGGAGACTTTACCTCTTTCATGTTTACATGGATGGAGCTGGAACATATTCTTCTTAGCAAAGTATCTCAAGAATGGAA
>CAUYRH010049016.1:0-44567 GCA_963574655.1 Perodicticus potto | reverse complement strand
GCGGGTTCAAACCTGACCTCAACCAAACTGCAAAACAGAAAAATAGCCGGGCGTTGTGGCGGGCGCCTGTAGTCCCAGCTACTCGGGAGGCTGAGGCAAGAGAATCGCCTAAGCCCAGGAGTTGGAGGTTGCTGTGAGCTGTGTGACGCCGCGGCACTCTACTGAGAGCGACAAAGTAAGACTCTGTTTATACAAAAAAAAAATCTATTTATACTGTAGTCCCAGCTACTCGGGAGGCTGAGGCAGGAGGATCACTGGAGCCCAGGAGTTGGAGTCTGTGCCACTGCACCCAGCCTGGGCAATGAGTAAGACTTTGTTTCTAAAAAATAAATAAACAAATTTTTAAAAAATACAAATAAAAGCTAATTTCAATGTTTACAAAAATCTATGTATACGTTTATAAAACTAGTGCAAAAATGGACTTTTAAAACTACTGTAAAAACTGTAGCTCAAGTGCCTAAAGCGCCAGCCACATACACCAGAGCTGGCGGGTTCGAATCCAGCCTGGGCCCACCAAAACAACAATGACAACTACAACCAAAAAATAGCTGGGCATTGTGGTGGACGCCTACAGTCCCAGCTCCTTGGGAGGCTGAGGCAAGAGAATCAGCTAAACCCAAGAGCTGGAGGTTGCCGTGAGCTATGATGCCATGGCACTTTGCTAAGGGTGACAAAGTGAGACTTCATCTCTAAAACAAAAAATAAAAATAAATAAAATAAAATAAAAATAAAACACTCTCATAAAATTAAAAAAACACATAGAAAAGTTGTTTAAGTCTTCAGAAGAATGAAACAAATCCACCCACATTCACATCTGCCTGGCATCTAAACATACAGTGACTCCCATCGGCTGCTACTTGAGTTCAGTGGTAGAATCTCATCAACCAAACTCCAAATCAGTGGCTGAAAACAGATGGAAAATATTTGGTTATTTACCAATAAAAGCTACAGTAATTTTTAAAATTATTCTACAATCGAATCCCCTTTCCACCAAAATAAACATCTTGATTATTCTAGAATGAGAAACAAATCAGAATTTTCCAAAGCTGCTTCCCTTGTAAAGACAAACTCATAACCAGCTCTTCATAATTGTACACACCACGGGGTGGGTTCCCCAGGACAGGTGACACGGAAAGACCAAAGTGCTCTAAAAATGGGTGTTAACCATGGTTCAGTGTCAAAGGCTGCTGCAGAGTGAGTCGAAGGAGAAACGTAACTCCATCAGAATGTTCTTTCTCTGGAATAGTGAAAAACTGAATGGACATGTTGACAATACTATATTATTTCAACAAAAATTATACGTGGATACTATTTATACATGCCAAGGAGTACAAGACTCCAGTATCCTGGCTCTACCACGTACTATTTGCCTTTAAGCAAGTTACTTAGACCTCTCTAGGCCTTTGTTTCCTCATCTGGAAAATGGGCACAATTAGTAACGCCTGCTGCATAGACATGAGTTACATGGGTGAAATGATGGTATCCATACGAAATTCTTAGGCAGGGCCTTCCCCTAAGTCAACACTGAATCAATGTCAGGAACTGTTTTATTATCATCATTATTATTACACAGATTTCATTCTCAGACCTGTTCAAACTGCACAGCTTCATAAATAATAATGGCCTTTCCTATAAAAATGATTGGGTTACATTTTCCATTTATATTATACATAAGCTGCAGCATTAAATATGCTTCGGAACACATCGCTGTTCACGCCTTCATCTTACCCTTACTGTGCTGACACAGGGAAATGGGGTGGGAATCTTCATCTTACAGATAAATGTCCAGTTGTAGCTGAAGTTCAGGGAGAAGAGTGGCTTCCCCAAGGTCACTGAGCTAGAAAGACCGTGAACAGGAAGGGGCTCTGTGATGCAGACCCTGTGTGGGGTAGAAACTCGCTACACACCGGGGGAGTGGAGTGGAGTCCACCGAGGTGTTTCAACAGCACCCCTCATCAAACCCTGGTGCCACCACCTCCCACCAAGGCACAGGTGACACTGTGACCCGTGTGATCACAGTGTGAGCCAAGGGATGGGGAAGCAACTGGAGCAGGTTTCCCACCCCATCCCAGCACCAGAAAGCACTCCCCCCATTCTCTCTCTCTCTCTCTCTCTCTCTCTCTCTCTGTCTCTCTCACACACACACTGCCTGCTTGCATTTACAGTGGTCTCTGTTTCCGACCTAGGGATAAACTGCTTTTTGGGGGTAGAGAAAGCCTTAACCTCCCCTGCCACTCTGCCTGTGCTCAAGCTGTTCCTCCGCAGGGAATAAACATCTTTCCTCTAAACTCCAAACCAACAAATTCTACTTTCCCTTAAAAGCCCGGTTAAAAGCCTGGTTAAAAGCCATTTCCTCCAAGAGATGCAACTCAAACTCATTCCCCACCAGCCAAAATAATCTCTGCAACCCAAATCTTCTATTAATTGATTCAGACAGCTTTTTCTAACATATTTCATAAGCTTTCCCTGCTCAGGTCCATGAGCAAGTTAAGTGGCTTCAGATTCCCCAGCCGCGCAGAGGCCTGATCCTTGCGTACAGCTGGTGTTCAATCCCAACGTGAACGAGCAAATGATGGGAGCCAGGCCTTGGGGAAGCATCCAGTGCTTCATCTTCACCACGGAACACAACACGAGCAAATTGCTGTTGGAGGACTAAGGTATTTACCCCCAAATAATTTTTAAAATGAAAAGAGAACTTAGACTCAAAAACTCTGTCAGATGAGAAATTAAAACTATTTTGTATTTAGTAAGTTATTGAGTTCAACTTTTATTCCATGAAGGTCTGAGAAGATGCAAGGAATAATTTCTGTTTTTTTAAATTTGCTGAGGTTAGACTTGTGACCTAGGATGTGTTCGATTTTGGAGTATGTTCCATGGACTGATGAGAAGAATGTGTATTCAGTTTTGTTGGGATGAAATGTTCTGTAGGTGTCTGTTAAATCCAGATGTTGAATGGTTACATTTACATCTAAAATTTCTTTGCTTGGCTTCTTTTTGGAGGATCTATCCAGCACTGCCAAAGGGGTGTTAAAATCTCCAACTTCTATGGAGCTGGAGAAAATCAAGTTACTCATATCTGTTAGAGTTTCTCTTATAAATTGAGGTGCATTCTGGTTGGGTGCATTAATATTAATAATTGAAATCTTATCATATTGAGAAGTACCTTTAACAAATATGAAGTGTCCATCTTTATCCTTCCTTATTTTGGTTGGTTTAAAGCCAATTGTATCTGTGAATAGGATTGCTACACCTGCTTTTTCTGCTTTCCGTTTGCCTGGAATATAGATGACCATCCCTTCACCTTGAGTCTTCATACAATAACTAAGCAAATGCCATGGAGGGTATGTTAAACAGTTTGATGAAAATAGTTCAGATTGTATATGAAACCAGCACATTGTACCCCTTGATTGCACTAATGTACAGACTTAATAATAGAAAAAGAAATTAAAAATATTTTTTAATCTTTTTCAGATAAATTTCTTCATTCTTCATTTCATTCTATATGTACAGAGAAAAGAATTTCAGACAACAAAAGAATTAAACAAGGCCTTAAAAAAAAACTATGCTCAGAGTTGAAGAAGGATTCAACCGATAAAAATTCAAAAAGGCAAGAGTTTTACAAAGAATGATCATTCCCATTTAATCTTACTATAACGGGCCCCCCTCTACTCTTAGTCAATTGGAATAACTCTGGACTATTATTACTTATGGTCTATCTGTAAAAGAAAAAAAAAATAAGTAAGCAGAAAATAAAAAGCCTTTTCTCAGAACACAGAGGACTATCAAACATTGTATAAATTACGCTGGCAATGATCCAAGAAACAAAAACTGCTGATGACAAAACCAGACTGGAGTTGGCACCCTGTGATGCTGCTTCTTTAAGGCTGACATTGGAGCACGGGATGAACAGACTCGGTGAGTTGGCCTTATTCAACTCTGCACTTCCCTGGCCATTTGGTGCCCGTTGCCTCAACCACACCACTTTGGAACTCTGCAGCCCACCCAGACCCACCTGAACTCTTTATTCCATTTTCCACAAGGAGCTGCCTATCTGCTCTGCCAGTAATGACGAGATGGCTTTGGTCACTATGCATTAGAGGCACATCAACTCATCCCCAGCTCAGCATCATGCCACCGTCCCAGTAACCCTGGGGGTCAAAATAGCACCTCCAGAAGGAAATGGGATGAACCGGACAGTTCTCCCTGGTCTGGCTGGAACATGTACACTCAGGACAGCTTCCCATGTGTGTCCTGGGGAACACTGTTCAAGAAGATGCCACCAAAAAAACTGAGTTGTATAGTCAAATAAACTCGGAAAGACTACAATCCAAACCTTACTCTGGGGGTTTCACAGTGCACGTTGGTACGTAAAGAGTGATAAAAAGTCCTCCAGTAAAAAACTCTATAATACTCTTTTGAACTGAGCAAGCACCATTTTTATTTTAGTAGTAAACGTCTTTCCAGTAACACCTTTTAATGTTAAAACTCAGTTTGGGAAATTCTTAGACTACTCTGCAATGAACAGCTGTGTGGCTCTGAATCTAGCTAGCTACAGGACAACTCTTTGTTTCCCTGTTTGGGAAACTCTTTGTTTCCCAAGAACCATCGTTTTACCAAGGGGTTAGTGGAAGTGTTAAACTAGAAATAGAAGGTTTAGATTTTCTAACAACCAAACCTTAAAATAATCCGAAAATTTTACTTAATATAGGAAAACATATGTTTTTGAAACCAAGATAGAGAAAAATACATTTTTAGGTCACAGTTACAATGGCCCACAGCAGTATCTTCTTTACAAAAATATTCACAATCCTAGACCCCCAACCCTACCTTATATGCAAGATAAAGTGGAGAACAAAGTGATTACCCAAATATTTCAAATCTACTTCTCTTTCTATGGTGAGATAATCTTGCCTATTTGTTTTCAGATAGTTCAAGTTTACAGGGTTTGAATATAGAATTGGAGAAGATGGGAACCTAAATTACCTGCAAAGTTATCATAATATTACACTGTTTAAACATATTTGATTTTGAAAATTGAGCCATTAGGAAGACACAGTCATTTGGCCATCTTTGATGTCACAAAGAAAATATCTATTATTACATGATACACGGAAAATTCCCCCAATATCTAAGAATTAAGGTTTCCATATTTCTAGGTATCCAATTTACAATGAAAGAAGACTGGAGTATTTAGTACATGTATCAAAGGCTTCTAAAAATCAGTTTGCCCAGACATAAAATATCTAAAATAAAATTATAAATGTCCTTTTAAACTTCATACAACTCCAGTAATTCAATTAAAATCTGTTCACACTTATGAAGGGGAAATCTTGATACCACAGAACTGATCTGTATTTCAGATTATCAATTTTTTTAACGTAACACTTTAAGACCCACACCCAAACCAACACATAAAAAGATCTATTCGGATGTAAATTCAGATGTCATTGCCTATTTCATTTTTTAATCGAGAATTATAGAACAAAAATATGCAGAATTCCTCCTTTCCAAAACAAAGTTGGGAAATATGGCACATGGTAATACAATCCGAATTAAACATAACACATTCCAGGATTTCCATTCCTAACATCTGGGGGGATGGCAGTTGTTAGTGAACTTGTTTCACACTTTGATGTTAGACTGAACTTTCTCTTCACCCATTCCATTTCATGGTCAAAATGATCGTGTTTTCAAGAAGCCCTAACGGCAGTACCTTACCAGTGTAGATGCTGGCATTGGAAGCTGGGATACC
Source organism: Perodicticus potto (assembly GCA_963574655.1). Lineage (NCBI taxonomy): Eukaryota > Metazoa > Chordata > Mammalia > Primates > Lorisidae > Perodicticus > Perodicticus potto. Next base: position 38,815 of record CAUYRH010049016.1, on the reverse strand, counting down.
AAACTGTGACTCGATGAACTTGGGAATGAAGGTAATGAAAGCAGTTACAATGGCACTCTCAGCTGTGTATGACAAACTCACAAAAAGGAATGTCATGTTGCTTAAGATCCTGACAGCTGCTCTTGGTAGGTCTACAAAATGACAAAAATGACAAATGAATGTTATAAACAATGGATGGAAAACAAAATAAAACCGAATCGTTTTTGAAATGAACTGGAAATAGCCATTCACAGCAATATTTGCCATAAAAGAATAAAAATAGATCTGACGACGATTAGGAATCAACCCCCTTATTAAACAGATTCTGTTTTGGTTTGATTTTTTATATTTCAACCAGGATAAGAAAATTAAGTAAAGTATCTAAAAACACACCCATACACAAATAGCCTTATAAGCAGTACCTTACTGATGATTCCTATTAATATTTCAGAAACTATTTAATTTGCATTTTTTCATTGATTAAAACAAGGCTATTCCCTGTTAAGGCCTCAAAGTGTACTAAATGTCTAAAGTACCTGCAATACAGTCCTACAAGACAATTTTTATTTCACTCAACTACGATTTCTCTGAAAAAAGCACTCTGAGTTGACACCTCCCTGGCCTTGCATTGCGGACGTCCACAAGAGAGCAGCAGATATGACTGCGGCTCTGGCTCTCTAACCTCACTGTGAAACAGAAAATAGTCACGGCTTACAATGTTAACAGGCTATCAGGTCAGACACGCCAAGGTACTTGGACTAAAGGACAAAGAGTCATGATCTTCAAAGGGGAAAGAGATTCCCAAGATGGGAGCTACCCCTCAAAGAAGAAAGAAAAGTCTCATTCTTGAGCCTAAGCATTTATTTCACAGAACTTGCTGTATATATGCTTCAGAATATATGTGCAAGTATTTGCATCATAGCATGGTTTAAAATAACAAAAAATGAATGAGAAAATCTAAATGTGCATCAGTGGGAAATGTTTAAATACATGATGGCACAGTCATCTAATGGAACATTATGCAATAGTTAAAAATGAAATATAGCCATATGCATCAGTGTAAAAGAACTCCAATACATATTAGAGCAAGCTGCAAAAATACACATGCATGGGTGCGTAATCATGTTTAAGTAAAAATAAAACAAACCAAAACAATGTATTTATACATGGCCAAACGTATGCTTTGCAGTACACATAATAGGGAACTATTAAGAGTTTAAGTTCTATGAGTAACATGAGGATTGGGAAAGAGAGGACTAAAATGAGATTCTTGTGTGTATGTGTATACTTTGCATTTTTTGCTTGTTCATAATGTGAATTCCTGTATACTTATATATCACCCCACCCTGAGCTTCAGCTGAGGCTGCAGGGCAGAGAGCTATAAAGCACAACAATGTACATAGGGCCGAAACAAGAATGGCTAGAAAAGGAGGGGGGAAATGTACATTTATGTAATCTTTACATATTTTCACAAAAAAGGTAAGTTTCACTATTTTTGACAATACACTCATCTCAGAGAACAGTTATCTCCTATGTCCCAACATAATAAAATCATTTCATTACACTTAACCAACAACTTTCATTAAAGCCCCTCATTCACCAGAATTTAAAACTCAGGATGTCAAGAGACTATTCCTCATCTTCATTTTAACATTTAAATTACATTTTCAACATCTTAGTTTAATTTTTAAAGTTGAAATTAACATTTTGAAAGCAAAAGTAAGATGCATGATTCATTTTTGAATATGGGAAATAACAGAGAAATATATAATCAAAGTACTTCACAAAAATTATCCTATGTTCTCTTATAGACACTGTAAATTAAAGTCATTTAAAATTTAAAAATTAGGAAGTTAAGATTACATATGAACATTTAAGGATTCAAATTAAGCTTAACATTATATTAAAAGCCAATGTGTTGAATCTAAAACATCTGGAGAAAATATAAAATAAATTCTTAATAAAATAACATATGCATCATAGGAATATTTTAAGAGATACTCCTTATATTAAACTGCGTTTACTTCCATAGACATTTTATATGATAAAACAGTGTTCTAATATTAAGGATAAATAAAACTATATATGATTATTCTTTCCTCCTTTACAGGCATTAAAAAAAATAATCTGCCATTATTTAAGAAGAATGAGTTAAAGTTCAGACTTGCAACAACTCTGTAGACTTTCTCCTCTCTTCCACCTCTCTTCCTCCCCTTTACTGGGGCTGAGCTTTCACATTACATGTCCTTCAAGAGCAGGGCATAGAGGGCAGAGTAGACAGGGTTGTACCTTTAGTGAGGCTTAGTATTTTTTTTAACATAAAATGGGGATTTTGCAAATACATACAGACATTGAGAATAATGGGGATCAGTTTTCTAACTGCCAAAGAAGAGAGTTAAAAAATATGGAAAGGAGGGCAGTTAGATATCAGATTTTCCGGAAGCAGATTGGGGGTATTGGTATAACAGACTGTGAGTGTGTGCATGCATGCACAGAGCATGTGACTCTGTGTGCTAACAGTAGTGGCAGCTCAGTAGGAATGAGCCCACTTAGCACATAATTCTTGGTTTCTAAAAACTATTTTCCAATAAAAGGAACCAGAGCTCCTTGAAAAAATGTCTACCTTCAGAGCTGAGGCAGAGAAAATACAAGATAACCCTGGAAAATCTTTGAATAAGAAAGTATAGACGTGGTTTTAGAGTGATGAGTTCTATCAGAAGGACACAGAATACAGCTTGAAGAATTTCTAATGGCCAATCTGGGACAGAGCTCACTTACTGCTAGAACCAGTTAGTAAAAGTCTAATAGGAATAAGATATGGTACATCCTCACCATTCACGGATTCTATTTCCAGAGTTGTCTGCTCACTAAAACTTATTTGTGACCCTAAAATCAACACTTACAAAGCTTTTAGTCACATGCAAACCAACCAAAAATCTGAGTCATTCAACACTCACTTTCCCAGCTGAGGTGAGACAAGGTGAAATTCTGCCTTCTTATTTCAGCTCTCGAATTATAAACAAGTGTCCTTTCGTAATACATTGTCACCTTTTTCAGATCAGATTTTTGTGCTTTTTGTTGGTGATCTTGTTACTTAAAATGGCCTCAAGTGTAGAGCTGCAGTGCAGACTAGGGTTCCCAAGCGCAAGAGGCTGTGACCTGGCAGGTCAGGCACCCTTGCAGTTCAGCTGGCTGTGAGTTCAACATTAAAGAATTAATAACGTGTGTTAAACAAGAGGTCTTTACAGAGAAAGACACATTAAAAAAGAGTTGTGTATGGATAGGTTGATGACTACGCTGTGAGAGAAAACCAACACTGTACCTCCTCCCCAAGAAGCAGTGCTCAGCATTGGCTAAATCAGTGTCCAAGGCAACTTCATAGCAGATAACTGCCACGAATAATAGCACATAACTGCCTCGAAATATTGTGAATAATAGGATATAACTGCCACAAAATATCTCCTCCTCACAAAGCACTTATAAATTACTTATTGGTTGATAATTGTATTATACTTATTAACTTTAAAATGCAGAACCCTGGGCTCGGCGCCTGTGGCTCAAGCAGCTAAGGCGCCAGCCACATATACCTGAGCTGGTGGGTTCGAATCCAGCCCGGGCCTGCCAAATAGCAATGACGGCTGCAACCAAAAGATAGCCGGGCGTTGTGGCAGGCACCTGTAATCCCAGCTACTTGGGAGGCTGAGGCAGGAGAATCACTTGAGCCCAGGTGTTGGAGCTTGCTGTGAGCTGTGATGCCATGGCACTGTACCCAGGGCAATAGCTTGAGGCTCTGTCTCAAAAAAAAAAAAACAAAAAAAAAGTGCAGAACCCTGGCAAATACAATCTTATCCCATCAAGAAAAGTTAGCCCAGGCCAGATATGGTGGCTCACCCCTGTAATCCTAGCACTCCGGCATGAGGCCACTGCACTCTAGCGCAAGTGACAGAGTGAGACCCTGTCTCCAAAAAAAATTAAAAAAGAAAAGAAAAAAGAAGTTAGCCTAACAGGCAATAAGGTAATTAACACTTCGTGTTAATAGCATTTCAGTGGCAGCCTGTAAAAGTGCTTAAATCAGGACACATAATAAACCCAAACTGAGGGATAGTCTCTGAAGTTCATGGCTTCTACTTTTCAAAAAGAGCAAGGTCAGGAACGATGAGAAACTGATTCAAATTACCGTAAACTAAAAGACGCAAAAGCTAAATACTTATGGTCTGGGACTGATTCTTGGACATAATGGGCATTACTGGGATAATCAGCAAAAACTGACGGTAGCATAACGTCAGTGTTAATTCCCCAATGTTGATGGTTGTCCTGTGGTCATGTAGGAGACGTCTTTGTACTTAGGAAACATGCTTTGTTTTATTAGGGGACAGTCAGGTATCATATTCTTGGCATCTCAGAAATGTTAGTTATGATGGGTTCAGGGTACATTGGAGTTCTGGAGCTTTTATGGAAATTCAAAATTATTTCAAAAATATAAAGTTTAAAAAAAGCTGTTAGAAGAGAAGTTGTTAAATCCATAAATTTGCAACCAAATACCTAATTGGTATGCTGCAGGATATATTTTAGATCAGTTTCTTGGTGTCATTTATAACTGTGTCATTATAAAATCAAAGATGCAGTAAAAAGCCCGATGAAAGAGAGATGATGAAATAATCATAGTAATTATCAATTTTGATCACTTAATACTAATTTGTAAAATTTCTTTCTTATAAATTCAACTGTAAGAGCAAGCTGACACTAAGACCAAGAATCGCCTTACACAATAATAAAGTAGGACTAAAATTCATCACAAAGCAATATAAGGTAGGCTATACAGAGAACTCACTTTTAAAAGAAGAGCTAATAACAAGGACGGATTCTTAGCTTCTTCCAGATGCACATGGAGGGCAGCACAGGGGGCCCCACCATCCAGGCCCCGTGGTCCAGGGATTATCACTCCAGTCACAACCAGCTGTGCTACGACAAATGTGATGCTCCCAACGGCCTTAAAAACCTTTAGTCAGGCTCAGCGCCCATAGCTCAGTGGATAGGGTGCTGGTCACAAACACTGGGGCTGGCAGGTTAAAACCCGGCCTGGGCCTGCTAAATGACGATGACAACTACAACAACAACAACAACAACAAAAAATAGCTGGACGTTGTGGCAGGTGCCTACAGTCCCAGCTACTAGGGAGGCTGAGGCAAGAGAATCGCTTAAGCCCAATAGTCTGAGGTTGCTGTGAGCTTTGATGCCACAGCACTCTACTCAGGGTGACAGTGATACTCTGTCTCAAAAAAAAAGAAAAAGAAAAAACCTTTAGACAATGTTTCAGAAAATCTCAGATGTGTGGTGTGACTGGATTCTTATGGAAACTGATAAGGGACCACGCTTCTCAGCGACAGAATCGGTTTCAGCTAGGGTGAGAATAATTTATTCTTCTCCAAACCTCACAGTCCACACCATGATATAAGGGCAGTAGGTATTGATACATTCCTACTTTTTGACCATAAGTCAAACTTGAGTTTCAGCATGTGGGCATGTTTTATACTTGTTCATAAAAGACATCTGCAATTGGACATATCTACCAGACTAAGGTCTTCACTTGGAATAACAAAACTTGAAATGAGTGTCAATTTCAACGAGCCTGAAAGGTACGGTCATTTCCAAGTGAGCAGAGGGAGGAATTTACTGGGAGTTTATTTTCCAGTAAGAAATGGTGAGAAATGTACTGCAGTCTGGAGAGGCGTCTGCGAGCACCTGCCACATTGAAGGACCCTCTTTCCATGTTTCTTGTGTGGAAGCTGCAGGGTTTTCACCCTGAGACCTGATATCCCCAAATGAGCTGAGTGGACCAGGGAAGGAAGCTGGACTCACAGCCACGCGTGGCCGGGGACACCCTGTGTGAGCAAAGATTGGCCAACCACTTGACTTTGTTTCCCCCAGAATGTTTGTATTTGACACATATCGAGTGATAATTACGCAGGGAATAGGAAGATCTGGGGGAGAGACAAAGGTAAAGAAAAAGAAGTGAGCCTGGAGCCGTGAGTGAGCTTGCAGAGCCACGTGGGTCACGGTGGCCCAGCGGCAGGGGTCTCTGCTCGCTTCTAAAGCTTTGTGCTAGAACCCCAATATCTCAGGTAGCCTGAACTGCTTCTGTCCTTTACATCCTGCAAGCACCTAGAATATCAGGCGTCCTTAAACTTTTTAAACAGGGGGCCAATTCACTGTCCCCCAGACCATTGGAGGGCTGGACTATAGTTTAAAAAAACAAACTATGAACAAATTCCTATGCACACTGTACATATCTTATTTTGAAGTAAAAAACAAAATGGGAACAAATACAATTCACACCAACGCATGTGGCCCGCAGGCCGTAGTTTGAGGATCCCTGAGTACTACTAGATCATGCCTTTTTGCTCTTGTCTTAGATTATTAAAACAAACTTAAAATAAAAGGATATATTTAAAAAGATATGCCAACAGGGGGCCTAAGCGAGAGAGGAAGGCCCAGCTAGCAGGAACTCCACCCCGCAGCCAGCCTGTCCACAGCACTCTCCACCGGCATCCTTGCAAATGTCAGACTTAACCCACGGGGTCTCAGGATCGGTGTCTGCTCCTGTAGGAAGTGCCCACAGGCCCTCCAGAAGGACGTGGGGGTTCCCCATCTGTGCTGCCCCTGCATAGCTGCACGTGTGTACCTGCCTGTTCTTTTTAGGAGGCTGCAAACACTATGAGTGCAGGACCGTGGTGTATCTACCTGGTTGCCTTCAGCGCCAGCTTTTCATCCGGACTATAACAGACACTCAAAAAATACTCTTGCAATGCATTTATATATCAACATGCTTTATTATATCATTATAGTAATTTGTACTAAAATAATATCATATGCTTGTGAGAAAATGTAGTCTATTCCAAAGATGCACAACTTTCTCCTGGGGAGTGAGTTGGTATTAAAGCATAAGTAATAAAATGAAGGGTGGTCCACAGCAGTGGACTTACCAAAAACAGAAAAATGATACAGAAAGGACAGAATAGATAGATGATCTTTGATTTTTTTTTCTTTAAGACAGAGTCTCACTTTGTTGCCCTTGGTAGAATGCTGTGGCATCAAAGCTCACCTCAGACTCTTGGGCTTAAGTGATTCTCTTGCCTCAACCTCCCAAGTAGCTGGGACTACAGGTGCCCGCCACAATGCCCAGCTATTTTTTAGAGATAGGGTCTTGCTCTTACTCAAGCTAATCTCTGACCTGCGAGCTCATGCAATCCAACCAGCCTTAGCCTCCCAAATGCTAGGATTCCAGGCAAGAGCCACCGCGCTTGGCCTAGATGATCTTTTTTAACATATAGTTCTTTAAAGCTAAAGAATCCTTAGTGGATTTAGCTAAGAGTATAAACTGAAAAGTCCAAAAAAGAAAAATTAAAATACTAATAGGAGAAGAAGAAAATATACAACATTTCGTTTATCCAGGAAAGAGGTATTTTGTGTGCTTAAATTTTTTAGATATCTGAGCAAAAATATTCTGCCTCTTTGAATAAGAAAACTTTAAATAGGGCGGCGCCGGTGGCTCAATGGAGTAAGGCGCTGGCCCCATATGCGGGAGATGGCAAGTTCAAACCCAGCCCCAGCCAAAAACTGCAAAAAAAGAAAGAAAGAAAACTTTAAATATTTTTGTTGTATGGACTGGCATTATTAGGCAATCCATAGCATAATTTGACATTATCCTCAAACTTCAAAGTCATAATTATGAATACGGATTTAGATATCCTAGTTAACTTTCGCATATTTTAACCTCTCATTTACTTTCTGATTTGTTTTATCAGTTTGCAAGAAAATTCCTTGTCCTTGATGGGTCGTTTGTCTGTTTTACCTTTTAGCTACTAACATTCTGCTTCCACATCAACTTTGCTCTGATACGCTCTTCTAAAGAGCCCTTCTAAAAGTAAACGTAAGCTGTTAATGTTGTTCTTCTGGCATCTTTTTTAAAAATTTAAACTGGAGGTGGGCTGGGGAGTAGTGCTTGTTTTATTATTAGACAAAACAGATTACTTATTATTACTGTGAAGCAGTTGACTAAATTTTACTGCCTGAAAACTTAAATTTCTACCTAGATATACATTATCAACATTAAATAATAAACAAGCATACTGACCCCACTTAATACATTTCATAATATTTTGAAATGAATAGTCTCAGACATAGGATCTCTTCCAGTAGAAAAAAATTATCTGAAGTTAAACTGCAGCCCATGCAGTTTATTTTCCTTCGTATGTTTAAATTAAACTAAAACACATACTTTTAAAAAAATGTATTAAGGTGAAATTCACAGAACATAAAATTAACCATTTTAAAGTGAACAGTTCGGTGGTATTTAGTTCAGTCACGATGTTGTGCAACCACCACCTCTATCTACTTTCAAAACATAAAATTAAAAAAGTAAGCATTTATTTTCAGAAATAGGATTGGAGGCCAGGGGCAATGGCTCATGCCTATTATTCCAGTGCTTTGGGAGGCCAAGGCAGGAGGATCAGTTGAGCCCAGGAATTGAGGGTAAGTCTCAGCAATGTAGCAAGACCTCATCTCTACAAAAAAAAATTTTTTTTTCTTGAGACAGAGCCTCAAGCTGTCACCCTGGATAGAGTGCTATGACATCACAGCTCACAGCAACCTCCAATTCCTGGGCTCGAGCGAGTCTCTTGCCTCCGCCTCCCAAGTAGCTGGGACTACAGGCGCCCGCCACAACGCCCGGCCATTTTTTGGTTGCAGCCGTCATTGTTGTTTGGCGGGCCCAGGCTGGATTCGAACCAGTTAGCTCAGGTGTAGGTGGCTGGTGCCTTAGCCCATTGAGCCACAGGCGCCGAGCCCAAAAAAATTTTTAAGAATTAGCCAGGCCTGGTGGCCTGTGCCTATTGCCCTAGGAGGCTAAAGTGGGAGGAATGTTTGAGCCCAGAAATTCAAGGTTATAGTGAGATATGATTCTGCCACCACACTCTAGCCTGGACATAAGAGCAAGACCCCATCTCTGAAAAAAAAGAAAAAAGGATTAGAATTCACTTTTATTTTATTTTTATATTTTTATGTACTTTCTAAGTTTTCTATATGTTGTCTATGGCTATACCACCCTAAATGTGCCTAATCTTGTCTGATCTATATAAATATATTTATTATATTTTAAAAAATACTGCAGTTTTAAAAAGGATGCAGAAATCTGTCATCTCACGGGAGAAGTCTTCCCTGGCTCAGGCAGCTATCTTAGGAATTCCTTCCCTCTCTTCCTTCTATCCTCCTTAGAATGTACATACTTCCATTTTAACACACTAACGTATTATATCGTGTCTATTTTCCTTTCTGCCTCCTTTTGAGGGCCACAACTGTGGCTTTTCATATATGAATATTGAGTTCTTGGTTCTGTAGTAGTTGCTCAGTAAAGATATTTGTGGAAGCAAGAGAGGAAAAAAGGAGAAAGAGAGGAATTTCCTCAAGGTAGATATTGCCAGCCATCTATCTCAATAATTAAATAATATTTGGGAACCCATCTAGTTCTTTCCTAAAAGCCTTAGATAATGCCAATTTTTTATATATGGGTAGAATTTGAGGGCAAAGTGATTGAACAGGCAGATAAAGGCAGCTTACACAGACTAAAGTCAAACCAGGCAAAGAATTCACATTGAGCACAAAGAGACCCAGAAATGGAAACAACCAGAGTACAAGGTCACTGTTGTATAAAAGGCTGGGATTTTTATTGATAAAATATAAAATAATGTGATGCTGCCAAAACACAGGGTGCTCTTCCTAACACCCAGGCAGAACCAAGGCTTTATCTGTGAGGGCTGAGGGAAGCCCTCAGAGGTGAGGTGGAATAATGAAAATGGGGGTACATCAGAGGGTAACTGTAGCTGACAGGGGCCAGTAAGCAGATACTCTGGCTAGAACACAGAAGCCTCTGTGTTAATTACACTTTTCATTTTCTGTACTGTAAAATATTTTGACATCTTAAGCAGCTTGCTGGCCTGAGAGCAACTGCCCTCCCAATTCTCAGACATAGCAAAAAGGCTCAGCCCAGTGGGCGCACGCTTTCACAGCGAACCAACCAACCCCAAGTCTGCACCGCCAATTACCTCCTTGTCTAACTCACATACCAGGCCAAGATTCTCCCTGCTCTAAAGCACCCAGGGCCAGGGCCAGGCCCCGGGCAGAGACCACAGCTACAGCCCAGAGCCACCGACATTATTCAAACCAGCCAATCCCAAGGTGTCTCCCAGGATCCTCTGATAACGCTCTGGCCTAGGCTCTGGCCCTCACCCCCAGGGCTCTGCATGGCAGGTGTGCCCTTCTCTTGAAAAACATAAGTAACAATTTTTTCTTTCTGGGCAGTAACCTCATCACATCATCATTCCATCATCTCTATACATTAAAATCCTATGGGTACAGATTATTGAATAGCTTCCTTTAACATCTCTTCATGAAATTCCTTGATTCCCTCCTTCTATAAGTACTTGAAATACACTTGGCCTTCCATATCTGTGAGTTCCACATCCATGATTCAACCAGCTACAGATGCAAAACACTTGGGGAAAAGACACATGCAGGCCACCGTACGGGCCACGTACAGGCTTTTTCTCCTGTCATTATTCAGTACGGGGTAACAGTATTTACGTAGCATCTACATTGTATTAGGTATTGTAAGTAATCTAGAGGTGATTTAAAGTATACAAGAGGATTCTGAGATCCTTGATTGCCGAAAGAAAGGAAAGAAAGCAAGAGAGAGAGGGAAGGACGGAGGGAAGGAGAGAGGGATGCAGGGAGGGAGGGGAGAGGGGAGGAAGAGAGAGTGGGAGGGTGTGAGCAGGTGATATGCAAATACTACACCATCCTGTATCACGGACTTGAGTATCCACAGGGCATCCCGGAATCATGGGGTGGGGGGACAACTATATTTAATTGTTCCTTTACTCCTTAGCTTTTGATTCTAATTATTTGAATACTTTTAAGCCTTCTAGTGTATCAAAAACTGATGAAAACGTGATCATCCTGCAGTGAAGACCTGAGTAACTTCCTTTCTGGCCTGTAAGACTAGCACCATCCTGAGGCTGTGACTCAAGTCTCGGAGCCGCTGAGGAGCCGGGGAAGCTGCGGCGCCCTAGGAGGGGAGAGAGAAGCGGAGGGTAACCCCAGAGCTGCAGCCCAGTTCCCCCAAGGCCTCCCTGCAGACTTGGGCGTGGCGGCTGTGCATGAGTCAGATCACACAGTAGGAAGAAAAAAAGCAAAGATAGGAAGAGAAACAGAGAAGAGGATGAAAAACCCAACTTGATATTGTTGGAATCTGGTGGACAGTAACAAACTTCGCTGAAATTTCATTAACCGTAGCCATCGACATGGATAAAGGAATCTACATACATGCACTGGACAATGGTCTTTTCACACTGGGAGCCCCACGTAAAGAAGTTGATGAGGCCCCAGTCCTCCAGAACAGTTTACAGCTGTCAAATTGTCTGATTCCAGGATTGCCCTGAAATCTGGCGATGGAAAATATCTTGGTATAAATTCAGATGGACTTGTCATTGAGCGGTCAGATGCAACTGGACCAAGAGAACAGTGGGAACCAGTCTTTCAAGATGGAAAAATGGCTTTATTGGCCTCAAATAGCTGCTTTATTAGATGCAATGAAGCAGGTGACATAGAAGCAAAAAGTAAAACAGCAGGAGAAGAAATGATAAAGATTCATCCTGTGCTAAAAGGGAAACCAAGAAAAAAGACAACATCCCAGAAGAAGACAAAAGCAACATAAAGCGGTGTGAAATCAATTACAGAAAGAAATTTCAGTGCTTCCAAGACCACAAATTTAAAATAAGTAAAGAAGACAGTAAAATTCTTTAAAAGGCTCGGAAAGATAGATTTTTGCATGAGACCCTTCTAGACAGGACAGCCAAACTGAAAGCCAACAGATATTGCAAATGACCGGGATTTTTGTTTCTGCCCTTTTTGGTTTTTTCCAGAATAAAATATTAGAAGTGCAAAAAAAAAGAAAAAGACTTGCACCATCCTGTGCATGTTCTGGGTATATAGCAGGTAAAAACGTTTCCATATCTGTTATCTGGGGGGCCTCAAACTATTTTTAGTTAGGCTTTCTTCATACAAAAAAGCAAAACCAAATTTGCCTGTTGTATACAACATGGCCAAAATGTAACAGGACCTATATACCCCCATTTCCTGCTCATTTTCTTTGAAATAAGTGAGCCCCAGGGATCCCCAATCTCAAATTCCCAGTAAAGTATTCCAAGTTCTTCCCCTCCAGAATACAGCAGCACGTGGCACTTGCAGGTTGCCTGGAAGAGTCAGAAGGAACCAGATGACGCCGGCACATCACAGTCCCCTGGCGTCTTAGCACATCCAGCCATGACCAGCTTACCTATGACATGTGGCCAGAAACGGCAGCTGTCAGGGCCCAGAATACATTGTCAGGGCTCTGGACCATCTTGCTCATTTAAATCTGACATTAATGAGTATTTTTATGTATTTTTTTAAGTAGAGGGGACTCTAAAGAGTTAGCCCATAGTTATTTACACTGAGTATAAAGAAAGAGCTTTCTTTGGAGGTGGGGAGGATTCTTTGCCAGGCCTGTTACTATTCACGCTTTCTCTCATAAGCTGTATGTCCAAATCTAAAGGTTTGGCTTATTGCAAAAATATACAAATACAATCAAATACAAGTAAAACAAATAAATAGATACAGCGAAAACATAAACAGACCAGAATGTTGACACCAGGGAAAAGAATTAACTGTAGCCATAAGACTTTTCCTGAGCTGCATGCAGATTTGACTCTGAGCTTCCTGGGCACCAAAGAAAATGTTATACAATTATCCTAATTCTCAGTCTCCACCCCAGATCTACTCAATCCTAGAGAGTGGATGGAGACCCAGCAAACTGGGTTTTACGAAGTGTTCATGTTGATGCTACCGTAGGCTAAGTTCAAGGACCTCTGTTAGCAAGAGATGAGATTTTATAGAAAGGGCACCAAACAATAATCTTATGGTAAACCGAGGAAATTTAAGCAGCTGCAAACATAAAATTAAAGGGCAATTCCGCAAAGGCAATATACAAAAGGGCTAGGATAACACAGCCTAGGTATGTGGCTTTTGCTGACTCTGCTTTTACTAAGTCTGAAATGGACCCTAACACATCCCTAGGTTTTAAAACACCTAGCCAAGGGCCACATGCTACAGTTCTAGAAGTTCTTAAGCAACTCAAATTCAGAATTTATTCCTTCTTATCTCCCCTCTAGTTCCCTTCCCCATTATCTAAGGGTGAAACCTCAAAACCGCCATTGGCATCATCTTCCCCATCATTCTCATATCAGTTGTCATATCCTATGGCAATGACCTCTTTCTTTCTTCTTCTCATTCAATATTTCATTCATCAGATATTTACTGAGTACTTACTAGGTGGTATAAACTCAACAGGGGATGTGATCAACAACAACGACCACAAAACCATGTCTTGGCGCAGCTTATTTTCTTACCATGGAGACAATAGATAAGAAAATGAGGAAAATACATAGTAGGTGAGTTGTGAGCATTGAGGGGGAAAATAAAGAAAGGAAGGAGTGAAGAAGCTTTGGAGAGGAGCTTGGAGACTTTAAACAGGGTGGCTAAGGAAGGCCTTGCTGAAAAGGGGCCATCTGAGTAAGACTACCCCGAAGAGCCCTCCCAGAACAGGGCTGGCAGATGCAAAGGCCCTGGGGTGAGAGCATGCCCCACACACTTGGGGACCAGCAATGAGCCCAATGTGGTTGAAGCAGAATAAACAAATGAGACCAAAAGAAGGGTATGGGGTAAAGAAGTAACCGGGGCTGAGATCACATAGGTCATAGAGGAGGGGACCTTTGGGTGAGTGAGGTGGGAGTTTGAGCAGAGGACAGGCATTGGAACAGGGTCCCCCTGGCTGCTCAGTTCAAAGCAGGCTGAAAGGGAGCAAGGGTCAAAGCAGGAGGACCTGCCCGGCAGGCTGCCGGCCTCGCCTTCCTCTCTACGGGCCAAACCCTCTCACCTGGGCTCTGTCCTTAGCTTCCCACACAGCTTCCCTCCCTCCAGTCCACTCCTTTCTCTCCTGAATCTGCCTCTTGGAGTCCAAGCCAAATCCTGTCCAAACCTCTCCATGCCCCATTAGGGAAGAGTCCCGTGAAAAGCTGCCCCTCCTAGTCACCACCATATAGACTACCTTACCTTCCCAACCTACCTCCTCAATCTCTACCACATATATGCAACCCACTGGCAACAGAAATCTTGTTCAGCATTTTCATCTACACAGGTCTACCTTCTGGCCTGTGCTCTGCTGCCTGGAATATGCCTATATACCTCCACCTATTGAGAGAATTCAATTCTCTCCATCTTTCAAGGTTCATCTCAAATGCCACCCGCCCCCCAGGCAGCCTTCCCTGATTTCTCTACTAGCTGTTCCCTCGCCAGCCTCTGACCTTCACACCACCATATCTATTCTCTTCTTAGGGTCTTTCACATATTTCCATCTGTACTTGGTCTTCCACCTTAGTGGACTCTAAGGTCTCTGAGGATAAGCCATGGTTCATTCATCTCTACTACTACCACATTCTGTAAGAGGGAATATTCAGAGAGTTTAATGATGCCAACCTGATCCTCCGATGAACAAAATTCTGTAACTTTCCATGGCCTCTTTAAATCAGTTCACCACCTCAGTGTAACCATTTTATTTAGTTAGCATTAGAAATATACTTCACTCTAACAGACAAAACTCTAGCAGAGAAGAATTTGTTGCAATTTATGCTAAAATATAATGCTATGCAATTAAGCTTGAAAGATTAAAAATGGACACGAAAGTACAATTTTCTTTTTTTACAGTGAGCTGCCACCAAAATTTTTGTAGATAGGAAGATGCCCAGTTAAATTTGGAGGGCTTTAAAATGCTAGACCTCAAACCCCAGGAAAATGGATCCACTTAAATATTTTAAGTGTTTATTTTTATTGGTAAGATTTTGATGGAATCAATGCTAATCTCTTTGTGGAATGTAATGCAGACACACTGAGAATTCTACTTTTCCCTTTGTGGGGTTTTAAATCAGCCCTATTCCTGCATAATTTATAATAAGAATATGAAAACACTGAGGCTGATTTTCCCAATGTCTGTCATAAAAATGTGGAGACAGAATGGAAAGTGCAGTAAATTTCCTTCTCTCATTCTTTCGGCAACAGAATTTCCGCGAAGGGCACCATTCTCTATGGTCCAAATAGTTCTCTCTCTTTTTTTTTTTTTTGTTGAGACAGTGCCTCAAGCTGTCACCCTGGGTAGAGTGTTGTGGCATCACAGCTCACAACAAGCTCCAACTCCTGAGCTCAAGAGATTCTCTTGCCTCCACCTCCCAAGTAGTTGGGACTACAGGTGCCCGCCACAACACCCGGCTATTTTTTTGGTTGCAGCTGTCATTGTTGTTTGGAGGGCCCGGGCTGGATTCAAACACGCCAGCTCAGGTGTATGTGGCTGGCTCCTTAGCCGGTTGAGCCACAGGCGCCAAGCCCCAAATAATTCTCTTCTTAAGGAAGTGTAAGTTACCAACTTCCACCTCCTCTTTGGAGGAGCTAATACTGGTATTCAAATTTCAAATACAAAACAAAGACCAAAAGAGGTCCTGCTCCACAAAAAGCAAAAGATCTGGGACTCAAAGTCAGATATGCTTTGTTTAGTTTAGTTTTGTTTTGTGACAGTCTTTCTCTGTTACCCTGGGTAGGACACAGTGGCATCATCGTAGTTCACAGCAACCTCAGACTCCTGGGCTTAAGCGATATTCCTGCATCTGAGACAGGCGCCCACCACAACGCCTGGCTAATTTTTCTATTTCTAGTAGAGAAGGGGTGTTGCTTTTGCTCAAGTTGGTCTTAAACTCCTGAGCTCAATCAATCCACCACCATCCCCAGCCTCCCAGAGTGTTGGAATTACAGGGGTGAGCCATCACGCCCAGCCTCAAAGTCAGATTTAACTCAAAATGAAAGCTTTGCAACCATTTTTTAATGCGAGAACTTGATAGTGAATCTCAGCTTTGTAAAAACATACAAATTATATCACTAGCAGAATGATTCCCAGAAATTTAAGTTGTCCTTTTGAAACATAGTAAACATCAGACAGTCACTTCCTTCCAATGATATGTATGAGATACGCTAAGCAGTGGTTCTCAACCTTCCTGTATTAAGGCCGTGACCCTTTAATACAGTTCTTCATGTCCTGGTGACCCCCACACTTGAGGAGAGGTGTCTCGGTTCCTAAGACCGTCGGAAATATGTGTTTTCCGATGGTCTTAGGCAACCCCTGTGAAAGGGGAAAGAGTCGTTCAACCTCAAAGGGGTCGCGACCCACAGGTTGAGAACCACTGCAAGGAAATCAATGTGTACAAGATAAAGTGAATTAATTTTAAAAACTCTGATTGAACAATACTCTAACATCATCAGGATCACTGGAATCATTTTTAGCAAAACATTTTCAATTAAAACAGTATTTTCTTCCTAACAAGACAAAGTGCCTCTTACATTTCCAATCTTGACACAACTAGAGAATCCAGTACAATTGGAAGAATAAAGTGAATCAACACTGTCTCCCGATCAGGGGGTCTAGCTACAGAAGCGGGATTGCTCATCACAAGGTAAAGAATGAAAAAGACAAATTTATCAGAAATACTACCAAGAAAAGCAGAACAGAAGTGGATTTTATAAACCAACCACCCATCACTGTTCAAAGACTCCTGTAAACGGTGTGGTGGCTTTTATCGCTTTTGAACCTGCGTGTCTAAGTGTGGCCGGCCTCGAGAGAGCTCCAAGTAATTTAACGGAGAGGCTCAGAGCACGCTGCATGGGGAGACTGGCCGTGAGGCACTGGAGGAGAGGACAGCGTGTGGGGACTCAGGGACACACCTCAGATCGCCTCGCTCACGAGGGGAGGAAGCTGGGTGTTCATCAGTCATCTGATTAAGATTTCTTTGGGGGATAGGAGGCTGGGTGTTAATTCCTTGGTATTTGCAGGAGCCAAGCAGTTTTCCCAGCCTACAAAGAAAATCTTCAGACAAATGATGCTGGTCCTGGCAGCTGGTGGCCCTCTGTCATGAAACCAGTAAGGTCCAAGATTGTGGATGGGGCATCGACAGCTCTGCCTCTCTGGCATCCTCCAAAAGAACTTCACTCCCATCGACGGTTGTATGCACTGTTGGCATTTAACATCAATCTTCTCCACCTTTCTTCTACTCTCCGAGATACGTTATTTCACATTCAAGTTATTTACCCCCAAGCTATAAAACATACAATTACCTATGCCTTAATGTTCTCCATAAATTAAGATTCTCAGTCTATCCTGTTTTAAATTCTTTAACATCAACTTTGTCTCGACTGACTTGTTAAAAACCCACTCCTTTGCTAGTAGCCGTGAAAAATGATGGGCTGGCCAACACGGGAAGAGTTCAGGCCGTGCTCGCATCCGCAGAGTCCTTTATGCTATCAGAGAATAAGGAGTCACTTTGGCAGTTCCAAAAGTACCTACTGTCACAAAACAATAGGTAGGGAGAGGACCACATCTAAAACTTAAGTGGGAAGAAGCATTTTCAGTGAAATGTCACTGCATTTGCTTTCACAAATACAGACTTTAAAATGGTCCTATTTTAAAGGACCATTATGATTATTATTATAATAGATGAGATCTGCAGGGACAGGTCTAGAATGTATTAGCAACTTTGCTCCAGGCCTGCCATGTTCCTCTTTCTCCTTCCTGCATAGGCAGTCACAATGGATGACACTGTGCTTATGTAAATTTTCCCTAAAAAAACTTGACTGATACCAGCACTTGATAAATACTGTTTCACAATTGATACCAAAAAAGATCAATTCAGAGAATTCAAGAAATACAGCTGAAACTAATGGGAGTATAATATTACAGGTTTCTGGAATTATAAGGACTTAGTGCCATTCAAAAAATATACACAGTACTGAATAAATATTGTCTGGTCAAGATCAATTCACATCTTTTAGGTTTTCGATTGTCTAATCTAGTTTTAATAGGATCATTGTTTATAGGTAAGAGAAATAAAAATGAAGAAATAAATGTGTACATCACCGAAACTTGGTGAATGTTTCTGCACTGGGTTTGGAGGTGCCTATCCTGGCCCCCCTTCTCTATGCCCACCTGCAAGCATTTGACAGAGCTACTGGTACAGGAATCCCCCTTCTGGTGGTAGGTTTTTTTTAGACAGAACCAGCTGTCACCCTGGATAGAGTGCTGTGAAATTACAGCTCACAGCAACCTCCAATTCCTGGGCTCAAGCGAGTCTCTTGCCTCCGCCTCCCAAGTAGCTGGGACTACAGGCACCCACCACAATGCCCGGCCATTTTTTGGTTGCAGCCGTCATTGTTGTTTGGCGGGCCTGGGCTGGATTCGAACCCGCCAGCTCAGGTGTACATGGCTGGTGCCTTAGCCCGCTGAGCCACAGACGCCGAACCCTGGTGGTAGGTTTTATACACGTACTTATACACACATGAGGCCACACTAACAAAGCCACTGTCCCCTTGAAACAAACCACCTGTTACATCATTCAGTATTTTAAAAATCAGATATTTCTAGTTCCAGTAAATGATCCCTGCAAACATCTGTATCTTTATGATCTAAATCAGTGCTTCTCAAACTATCTCTGAGGAAGGACCATTTTTTAAAAGTTATTATTTCCAGTCTGTCATCTACTGATACTTTGACAAAATACATAAATGATGAATTACTAGAAATTTAATTCTTTTAAACATATAGAACATGAGCCCAACTTTGTTACTATTATTATGGCATTCAACAGATATAAAATTACTCAGTCAAATTTCTAAAAGAGTTTTGCCCCACTGGCTTTTCATCTCACTATTTATACAGTGGCAGAACGGCCACGGGCAGCTGGGGACAGCTCTGGTCTGGGGACCACACTCTGAGTAGCGCTGATGTCAAGGACCATGCATGTATTGATTTGAGAGACATACTTTACCTCTGACATCCTTTCCAAATCCCATGGAAGAAACTTGTTTATCCACTTGTTCACTGTGATGTGATTTCTCCTTCATAACGTCGTCATCAGTCACGGCATCAACTGAAAACTTTTTCTTTTTTTTTTTCTTGTGTCGTGGTGGAAGCTTTTTTGGAAAAGTAAACATTGGGAATATCACAAGAAACATTGCAATGGCACAAAGGAGGAATCCACTCCACCTAAAAAATCGGGAAATGTGAATAACATTTATGGCTTTTGTTTGGTGAGCGAGAACAAATTAGCAAAGTAGAAGTCTGCGGTGGTAAAATTCTCCCGAGGAAACTTTCTCCCTTCGTCAATTGTAAGGTGATAGGAAGTTAAACAAACTAAGAAAATAAAGGGACTACTCTCCCTTTCTTTGGTAGATCTGAGACATCTACTCAATAGTTATACTGGCATCGTAATGAATATTTTAATCAGCAACCTAATTAGAATTTCATGCAAATATTTTTGAACTTGCGGGTTCGTTCTGCTTAGTAACATAGTTTCCCTGGTACAATGTATATTTTATAATAAACCACCAAATCATAAATTTTAATGGAAGAATAATATAAACTGTGTAGCTTTGTACACTGATATAGACACTTTTTTCTTAGAATACAAGCCTTACTCTCTCGTGTGAAATATATTTTAAATTGGGGGTGGTATTCCAATGTTCTTCTGCAAACACGTAAGAATGTATTGAACTCTCCCTTAGCCAACCCTCACAATCACCAAGGATGAGTATAATCCAAGACATTTAGAGGTCTTTGCTTTCTACAACTTCAAGCTATTTGTAAGGATCCCAAAAGTAGAAGAGATCATCTCCAAGAAATGAAAGAATGCACACGAATGTGAGATAATGTGGTACAGGTAGTGAAGGCCGTCAGAGTTCAGAGAGGGGAAATTAACACGTGTCAGGGAGCTTCCTGACAGCGGCAGGACTTGGCGCTACGTAAACTCGAGACTCTGCCTTTAAATTCGCCTGAGGTCGCCACGCTGCACAGAGCTGGGAAGCAAATGCAGAGAGTAGAGCTCAAATTCCAGTCTTGTTTGAGAGCCTGGTGTGGAGTTCTTAGGCTTCTTGCTTGCGTGAATCTCCCATAGGGCAATTTCTCAGTCCCCTCTCAACCTTAATAAGCCTCCGGTCCTGCCTAACAGGGCGGCCACAACTCCATACTCTGCCCTTAAAGCTTCCAAGTTCATGAATACTCAGTACGTTTCCATCATTTGTAACCAGAATGCAGGCAGCGTTCTAAGCATTCATGATGAATACAGTCCAGTATGAACATACTGCCAAGGGAAAATTCATTTTTAAAAAAGAAGGTTTCTATTAAAGCGCAGTTATCGGCTGCTAAAGGTCACAGCTGAGTTGAGAGAAGGATTCCTACGACCAGTCATTAATAAACCCAGTGTGCTAATTTGAAAGATATTTCAAGCTATATCAAATAATTTTAAGATAATCAGAATAAGGCTCTATTTTGAGATGATTACTCAGGGCAGACTTCCAGCACTCTCAATTAGTCAGAACATAATCATAGTTCAGAGCTTGATACAGATTAGGTACTCAAAAAATTGCTGAATAAATACACTGGAAGAGATAGGTTAAAAAATTGTTTTCATCTGTCTGCAGTGAACATAGCCGTCATAATGTCTGGCCCCTTTAGAACTTGGCTACGGACTTACCTGTCTGGAATCTCCCTCCGCCCACTCCAGCCCTGACGGCCTTAGTCCCCTGGGCTTCCCACGCTCTCTTCAGAAGAGGGCAGCAGTGGAGTGGAGGGCGCAGTTCATGAGCTGTGCTTTCAGACAGACCTGCGTTTGTAATCCACTGGCCAACTGTGAGATCCTAGTGAAATGATTTTGCTTTCCCAAATCAGCCTTCTCATATGGAAGGGATCGGTAATAAGTGTGTTTGAAGGTCATTTCATTCATAATTGAATACAACAATGTATGATGGACTTAATAAAGTGTCTACCCCAAAATCAGCCATCAATTCATGGGAGCTAGTTTTGTTTGGCTGCTTTGGTTTTTAGGGAGCTACACTCCCTGCCCACCCCCCTCTAGGTATTGACTTACAATTATATACCATCATTAAGGATACACTCATAATAGCCCAAAGTGACAGCACATAACAGAAGGGGAAGAATTACAGCACGTAAACAAAAATAATGTGAAAGTGTGGGGTCATTTCCAAGCAGAGCAAACCAGCCCACATTCTTCAAGTCTCTAGTAACATGGGTGTAACACATGAAGAAATGATGTTGCTAAAACAAACCCTAAAAGAAGCTGATTAAGACAAGAAAGTGTGCATTATATGTCGGAAAAAGACAGAGCAAAAATAGCTAAACTTGAAAAGCTGGGGTACACAAATCCCTTTCATGAACCATTACTCAGAGACCTTGAACCAAGGGGACCGGTTAAGTGGGCTAAGAGCTCACCCTGGAGTCAGTTTCCTATCCCAGCTCTCACTGCCTCTGAGGCTTCAGAGAAGTCATTCAATTCCCTGAGCATCAACTTCCTTGTCTGTAAAATGGGCTTAATATTTGTAACTACATTGTTGTTACAAGGTTTAAAGTTTTGTATAATGCTTGTCAAGTGGTAAGTACTCAATAAACAACAGCATTATTCACCCATTCATTTCTTCTCCTGGCTGCTAGACATTGTACGAAACATGGTAACAAATTACTATGTCTTTGTCCAAGTCTGTTAGAAACAGAGCAACTCAATAACATGGTTAATTATACCCTGATTATATGTATTTCTATGTTGGCAATCTTTACCATTTACAGAACTAACATTAAGCCATTCACATGGATAAAGTTACTTGAACGCCGATTAAGTTCAAAGGACTAAATGGCCACCACATACTGTGGACAGGAACTCTGTACATAGAGCCCTGCCTATACAAACTCGCTCATTCCTCACCTCCTCAGCCTGCGAAGTGGGTACTGTGCCTATCTTCTTTTATGGATTTAAAAGGAAGGAAAAAAAAAACAGAGGCACAGAGTGACTTCCCCAAGGTCATGTAGCTACTAGGTGGCAGAGTAGGGTTTAAACCCAGGGGAGTGTGACTCCAGAGTCTATCCTCCGAATCTCTCCATGTTGCTGCCAATGAGATTAATGTCTCTCAGAAAACTCTCCAAAGACAGCATAAATCACTGGTAAGACTGGAGCTCCTGCCCCGGGGTTGGCTCTCTCCCTTCAGTTGTTCCCTAATTACCAGGCCCTTCTCGGGGACATTTGTATAGAACACAGGATACACACTGGGCATTCACAAATATATCTTAGTAATCTAGTTTTCTGAAAATGAAAAAAAAAGCCTTACTCTGATTTATTTCAGAACTGAAAAGAAAACAGCTGAGACCAAAAATTTCATTATGAGTCAGGAGCTTAAAACTCCTGTGTTATCCCCCGACGCTGTCAGGGGACGCCTTCTTGCATGACTTGAAAATTCAACTATGCTTAGTACTCTTAGCTTCAAAGAGCATCATATGTGAAAATAAAAAGTGTTGTACAACAATATTTGTTAAATGCTTTGAAAACATGTTAAATATGATTCCCCCCAGCCTCAGAATTATGAGGCTGTTATCCTGTAATGAAACAGAACAAGTATTCAAAGAAACTCATAATTACTTGACACATGTAATTTCTAATACTGAAATATTCCCTTTGTTATAAGATGAAAATTTCTTATTAATCTGTGCCTATTTCTAATCCATGTGCAATAAATTCAGGACACCCCTATTTTCAGTTAGTGCTTGCAGTCTTGAAGAAATAACTTACTATGTTCAAGTTGAGGACTGCAAAGTACTCAAACACAGGCCTGATTATCTAGATAAACAACAAGGTACTCAAATCGCAGTTCTTATTCTGAGTACTCAGCACCACTTACCTGCAGGACAACTAAGGCCTGGCGAGTAAAAGAACAGCTAAATCCCTAGCACATGTGGGGAAACAAAATACTACCAAGGAAAAGAATCACTGAGAGCAGGACAAAGGAATAACAGCGGCAGAGTTCTGGGCAGAGGGAGAGGGTTGTCAAGCAGAAGTACAAATCTAACAAGAAAGTGGGCCAAACATATTTTTTTAAAGGCACAGAAAAGATAGTGAACATCATGACTAAAGCCCCTAACCAGGGAAGTCCCTGCACAGCCCTTGTCCTTCGTGCTGCTATGAAGGAAACACCCGGATGCAGATGAAGCCACTGTCAACACCCTGTACTAGTCTCCTACCGCTGCTACAACAACTTACCACACACCTAGTGGCTTCAAACAGCACAAACCGATCAGTGCTACAGTTCTGGAGCTCAGAAGAGGAAGGTGGGTTGGAAGGGCTGCCTTCCTTCTGCAGGTCTAGGGGGGAAGCCAACTCCTTGCTTTTCCCTAGATCTCCTTGCAAACTTTCGCTCACAGCTCCCTTCCTTTGCCTTCAAAGCACACACTCCAACCTCGGCTTCAGTCTTCATATCTCCCTCTCTGGCCGACCCTCCTGCGTCCCTCTTCCCTGTGATTACACTGAGCCTGCCCAGGTCATCTAAAATAATCTCAACATCCTTAACTTAATCACATCTGCAAAGTCCCTTCACCATGTAAAGTAACGTATTTATAGGATCTGGGGATAAGAACATGGCTATCTTTGGAGGGAGGATTGTTATTCTGCCTGTAACCGCCCCCACCCCAGGGTTGTTTCAGCTGTTTTTCATCTCTCCCTTGGTGAAATTTTATTGTAACTACAAGAGTACTGTGACTCTATCATTATAAAGACGTGAAGTACAAAACATTAGAAGACAATTCTTACCAGTTTCCGATGAAACGAGGGTCATTCTGGTCAAGGTGAACAGGATTTCTGGGATCAACATAAAAACCAATAAGAAGTCCACCTAATAAATACCCCACTGCAGGGCCAAGTGCTCCCATCACATACATGATAGCTGAGAAGACAGAAGGGGAAATGTGAAATACAGCAACATTGCACTTACATGCCAGTTTTCTCTAACTCCACTGTCATATCATAGATAAGTCATAGATAAACCCAGTTAACTTCCAGAAATGCAGACCTTCAGAGATGCGTGTCTATGTAGACATCTGGGTTTCAAGCATTCCCTTTATTTTATTTATTTTTTAAGCCATCTTTTAGTTAACATAAACCATCAGAATCACCTGGAGAGAGTTTTAGTTGCTTTTTTGTTTATTAAATCATAACTGTGTACATTAATGCAATCATGGGGTACAATGGGCTGGTTTTATATACAATCTGAAATATTTTCATCAAACTGGTTAACATAGCCTTCACAGCACCCTCTTAGATATTGTGTTAAGACATTTATAGTCTACATTTAGTAAATTTCACATGTACCCTTGTAAGACGCACCGTAGGTCTGGTCCCACCAGTTACCCTCCCTCCACCCAACCTCCCCTCTCCCCTCCCTTCCCTTTACCCTTTCCCCTTCTTCTGGGGCTATAATTGGGTTATAGCCTTCATAAGAAAGCTATGAATTCGTTTCATAGTAGGGCTGAGTACATTGGATACTTTTTCTTCCATTCTTGAGATATTTTGCTAAGAAGAACATGTTCCAGCTCCATCCATGTAAACATGTAAGAGGTAAAATCTCCATCTGTCTTTAAGGCTGCATAATATTCCATGGTGTACATATACCACAATTTATCAATCCATTCATCGGTTGATGGGCACTTGGGCTTCTTCCATGATTTAGCAATTATGAATTGGGCTGCCATATTCTTGGTCTATAATTGGGTTATAGCTTTCATATGAAAGCTTTAAATTGGTTTCATAATAGGGCTGAGTACATTGGTTACTTTTTCTTCCATTCTTAAGATACTTTGCTAGGCTCCACTTCCAGAACCACTACACAACTTTCTAAAAGAGCCCAGCTAGTTAATGAAGCAGTCATTGAATATCTAAGAGAAAGAGGGTGAGAGGGAACAGGGGATCACAAAATAAGGGGAAAAAATGTAGGTGTCATTTGCATTGCTGGAAGATTCTAGCAGGGAATTCAATGACAGATTTTGGCATGAGGCTGGAGGCAGAATTCAGTTAAATTTGTGAAGCTACTTATGGGCCCTCAAATTGCTAATATTTTTTAAACCATCACTTTAGAATCACATAAGATCTTACCATGCATTTAGTTTATTGTTAATTGAAGAATCTTACTTAAAGATGAATAAATCTCCTTTGTGTTGTAAGGTCCAAATGGAAAGCACCAACCACAGATAGACTAGAAAATAATTTTTCAAAGCACATGCCTAGGGTCCAGGGGAAGGATGGTCGGTATGTTTCCCTGGCCACGGATCAGAAAGGTTGTCATTGTATCCACAAAAAAAAAATTGCCATCAAAATTGACTGATAGCAAACAATAACAATTTCATTAGCATTCCTTTAATTGTTTTCTATTTTCCTATTTTCCCTTCTGTAATTGATATAGTTTGGATATTTGTCCCCTCCGAACCTCATGTTGAAATTTGATCCCTAGTGTTAGAGGTAGGGCTTAGTGGAAGGTCTTGGGGGGAGCCTTGTACCCCTCAAGAATGGCCTAGTGCTTGGGCCTCCCGGTATACCCTTAATGAGTGAGTTTTCACTCTATTCATTCCTGAATGAACTAATTGCTAAAAAAGAGCCTGGCACCTCCCCCCTCTCTCTTCCTTCTCCCTTCCAACAAGGGTGGAACCTTCCTAAAGCCCCCATCAGTAGCAGATGCTGGCTCTATGCTTCTTGTACAGCTACAGAACGAGCCACAGAAACCTTTCTTTATAAATTACCCAGCCTCAGGTATTCTTGCAGGAGTGTCTAACTTTTTGGCTTCTCTGGGCCATACTGTTAGAAGAATTGTCTTAGAACACATATTAAATACACAAACACTAACGAAACCTGATGAGGAAAATAAAAAAGTCCATGCATAATTTTTGCGATATCCAACACCACAGATAAGCCAAAAAGCCCTCACATGACCCCATGAGGCCTGAGGGCTGAGGGTTAGACACCTCTGCCGGGATAGCAACACAAATGGACAAAGATATTAGTCCATTTTAGATAAATTCTAAACTAAATAATCTTTTGCCAATCTTAAAATTTTAAGATAGAATAAGGAATTCCTTAAGAGTCATAGAAATATCTAGCCACGTTTTTTCCTATTTGAACTCAGTTATTTGGGGACAAATCAATAAACACTTTTAAGGCACTGTTGTATGTAAGGCATGATAACAAACTCAAATGTTAAGTGTTTCTCATCTCTATTGCCAATGTTGGGGCTCAGAAACTCATGTCCCAAAGTATGGAGCTTTGGCAAACGGAACTGAAGAAGCCTCCGGGGCTCCCTGACCTTCCCCGCCTCCACTACCCGAAGAAGTTGAAGTTCCTTTAACTGCCTAAGATCCAGACCCACCAAGAACAATTATTTTCTCTTCCCTTCTTTGTAAGACCAAGAATAGACTCTTTCACTGTCAAAGAGAACTGTTCACAAGTTAATCTCTATTCTCTAAAAATAATTTATTGCCCCTCAATGGAATCTCTCTTTTTCCTCCTCCCACAATCTGTTTTGCCAAGATGGTTTGTAAGTTTCTAGCTTCCCCTTCCCAGGTGGGCAGTCACTCTTGGATTCTCCCCACGCCTAGTTAAATAAAGGTGTGTGTCTTTTTTCCACTTAATCTGTCTTTTGTGAGTAGATTTCTCACAAAAGTTGATTCCGCGGGTGAAGGAGGAGTTTCCCTTGGCCCCCGGCACCATTGTGCATTTTTAAGCACTGAATAAATAAAAATGTTTGCCATATCTTTTAAATAGTACTATGTTTACCAGAAAGCAAATCAAGATCATCAGAATGGCTTCACCATACTTTATCACCCCCACCTAATAAACTTTGAATAATCTTGTACCTTCTGTTACTTTAACTACAGAGAGCAAGACAGTAATTTAACACCTGCCCTCACTTTTCACACTATTTCCAAAGAGAAAGCACAGTGTTTATTTTACAGAATCATCTGCTTATAACAATAAGACATTAGGTTCTTCCACCCTCCATCTGTGTTTGGAAATGGAGAACTGAGGCAGAGCCACAAGCAATTGGTACTCTTTTAGAAGCATGCTTTTCACAAATAAAATTAGAATTTTGATAAAGATCGGGTTACTCTCCTTGTTTATAGCCTAGACTGTAACTCGAGAATGGAAAATACTCTTTCAGTTACAGGTATTCCCATATGCACACAAAGATAAAATTTATGTTTATACCTCCAGGCAAACCAGCATCATTTACAACTTAAAACCGTAATGAGGCCAAAATGTGACATGAATCATCCTCCCAAAATAGTTCTTCTGGCATGAAAGAGGCTGTCTTACAAACACAGACAAGGAAAAGGGTATTTCTGCCATCCTGTTTCTGCCTGGGGCACTGGGTGCTGAGCAGCGAAGTGCAGGCCGTGTACTGGCAAGACCACACGATTACCCAGTGAATGCAAAATCAATTAAATGGCATTCACAAAGCTGCCTTAAGTACTTAATAAAATATAGACAAAGCTTTTCAAAATTCAGCAATGTAATCAAAAACATATATTTTTATCACATGGCAAAAGTCCAGGGACTGGATGGAAAACTGCTCCAGGCCTTCCAGTTGGTCCCCAGGCTTCCGCCCGACTTCCCGCACTGTGCTCCCTACGTGGCAGCCTCCATGACCCTCAGAAACACAAACCAGAGTATGCTGCTTCTGAGCTCACACCCTCCAGGAGTCCACTCTCACTCACAGCACAGTCTTTGCATGGCTACAAGGACCACTTAGCACATTTGCACCCCCCTACACCTCCCCTTCATCATTCTTTCCGGCCTGTTCACTGGGCTGCAGTCACACAGACCTCCTCACTCCCCAGCCATCCGGGCACGTCCCCATCTCAGGGTCTCAGCACTTGCTCCGTGTGCCTGTGTTGTGCACGTTGAATCTTCCCCCCCACGCGGCCACCTGATCCATCTGCTAATTTCCCCCAGGGCATTACTCACCCATTTTTTTCTGAGGCCTGACATTGCTAACCTATATAAAAATTGAAGAATCTTCCCCCAATTCTTAACACCCCTTTTTCCTGCTTTATTTTTCTCTTTAGCATATGTGACCTCCCTAACATACTATATAGATCCTCTATGAGTTGACCACCCAAGGGACTGGTCAACAGACAGAGGTAGTCAACATATGGAACTAGGCCTACTGCACTGACGCGTCCATATGGTACGTGGCTCGTCTATGAAAATCAGGTCAACGTAAGGAGGGGGTCAATGTAGAGAGGGGGTCAACTATGGAGGGTCTACTGTATTTTCTCTGTCCACTTTGCTTATCAGCAGTCCTCCCCAACTGGAACATAAGCTCCTCAAGAGCAGGGATTCTTGCCAGCAGGGTGCCCTGTCAAAAGCCCGATAGTGGAGAGTGAGGGAGGTGCAGGGCCCCTGGGCACTTCCACTCCCCAGCACTCTTGCTGCCCCCGTGCAGGTGATGGACATTCTACTGTCGTTAACAGCAGCAGCCATCAATGAAGGAACTCTTCCCAGCTCACATCGTCACTTGAGATCTTAGCCAATGCCAGGAGGTGTCAGTCTGTATTTCTTCCAGATAGCTTGATAACTTCATGTTTTTTTGACTCCTATCAGATCTGACTATCCCATTGATGAAGAGCTTACGCTGGAAGTTTCAATGAACTGCTAACATAAATCTAAACAAAAGTTCTGATCTCTTCTTCCTACACTCTAGTGCCTCGTCTTACACACCCTGGGGTGCACACATTCCCCTCTGAGAGAGCGCTAAAGCTTTCCATTCCTTTGAGATTAAACATGCCCTACTCTTTACTTCCACTTATCTCTTCAAATATTTATATCTTATCTTTTCTACAACCTTTATAGCAGGAACCACACCATATTGTAGTACTACGTGGGTTAAAGAACAGACTCCAAAAAACATGTGTTCAAATCCCAGCAGTAACTCTTACTCATTGTGTGACCTCCTTTATCTGGTTGTTTAACCTCTCTGTGCCTCAGTTTCTTCATCTGCAATGGACATGGTAAAAGTACTTACTGGGGGGTTACCA
This sequence comes from Perodicticus potto, assembly GCA_963574655.1. Lineage (NCBI taxonomy): Eukaryota > Metazoa > Chordata > Mammalia > Primates > Lorisidae > Perodicticus > Perodicticus potto. Next base: position 9,735 of record CAUYRH010049016.1, on the reverse strand, counting down.
CAGGCATTAAATGACTTAATACCTGTAAAGCCCACGGCATGCACGGCACAGGCCACAAACGGGAACAAGGACTACACAGAAATCAGCTGTCTTGTTATCATGTCATATTGCCTAATGCACACAGTTTGGTGTCTGGACACAGGAGGCGTTCAATAAATGTTTATGGGTTGATTGCATCTCGTGATAAAAAGAACGAGCCTGTCCCTTGTTTCCTAGCCTATGTCTCTGCTTCCTGCCTTGCTTGGCTCTGCTTCCTCCTAACCTCAGGTTACACATCAAAAGAACGCCCATCGTCACATGCTCACGGTCACAGGCTAAGACACTGTCCGTGTCTACTCAGGATGCCTTGACCAGACACCACAGAGCTGGTGGTTACGTAATGGTTGCTCATCCTCTCACAGCTCTGCAGGCTGAAAGTTAGACGAAGGTGTCGTCAGGGTTGGTTTCCCATGAGACCGCTCCTCCTGGCTTGAAATGCCACCTTCTTTCTGTGTCCTTAGGTGGCCTCTTCTCTGCACACACACAGGAGAGAGCACAGGCATCTCTCTTCCTCTTTTTAGGAGAGTGCCCGGCCTAGCAGATTAGGACTCATGACTTCATTTCACCTTAATAATCTACTCCCCTCTTGTCTCCAAATACAGTCCCACTGGGAGTAGAGGCCTCAACACATGAATTCTGGGGGACACAATGCAGACCAGAACAGGTACTAAACCACCTGAAGTCTTCTTCTTTTTTTGCAGTTTTTGGCCCGGCCACCTCCAGTATATGGGGCCGTGGGGCCCTACTCACTGAGGCACAGGCACTGCCCCCCCCACCTGAAGTCATCTTATTCTTCACTCCCTTCTCTTGCAATCACTTCACCGCCCAGCTAACATTCCTGTCCTCACCTTGACCCCAGCCTGCCGCCCTTGGCCTTGGATACCATTTCTCTCCTGACCGTGCTTCCGTCTCCTCTGCCCATTCATATCTTCAGGCAGCATCCCTCCGATCTGGGCTCCAGTCTGCCTTCTGCGTGGCGGCCACGGAGCCACTCCTAGTCTTGCTCTTGCTTAGGCTGGTCTGGAACTCCTGAGCCCCCGTGATCCTGCCTCCGACTTCCAGAGTGCTAGGATTACCGGGATTGCAGGCATGAGCCACTGTGCCCAGACAATAAATTACCTTTTCTGGAGTCACTATTGTTGATCCCAGAGTTGGCTTCTATGACAAGCTGGGCAGTTGGGCTTTGGGAAAAAGAATATCATGATCTTTCCTCACAGAAGGGCCAAGGTAGAGTATCTTCCTAAAGTTGGGCATGGGCCTATACCTCTTGCTATTTTTTAAAATCAAATTTTAGGGTTTTTCCTAAAACATTTTGTATTGATTACAAAATATAATATGAATTCATTTAGAGAAATCTCTCAAGAGCACAAAAAATAATTTTTTAAAAAATCAGTCAGGTGGCTCAGCGCCTATAGCTCAAGTGGCTAAGGCACCAGCCACATACACCAGAGCTGGCGGGTTCGAATCCAGCCTGGGCCTGCCAAACAACAATGACAACTGCAACCAAAAATCAGCCGGCTATTATGGCGGGTGCCTGTACTCCCAGCTACTTGGGAGGCTGAGACAAGAGGATCACTTATGCCCAGGAGTTAGAGGTTGTTGTGAGCTGTGACGCCAGGGCACTTTGGGAAGCTGAGGTAGGAAGATCATTTGAACTCAGCAGTTCAAGATAAGCCTGATCAAGAGCAAGACCATGTCTCTATGGAAAATTAGACCTGCATAGACAGCTAGGTGGGAGACTGAGGCAGGAGGTCTGCTGAGCCCAGGAGTTTGAGGGTGCTGTGAGCTATGACATCTGACGTCACCACTGCACTCTGGCCTGGGTCATAGAGACACCATCTCAAAAAAAAAAAAAAACTCACACAATACCCACCACCTACATAATAATAATAGCAATAAATATTTGTTACTATTCATATATTCATCTACTATTTAAACTTTTTGAATTTTGGAATTATACAATAATTATTGTTCTATAATTATGTTTTTCGTGTCACTATCTCAAACTTTTCCTATGTCCACAAATATGCTTCTATAATTTTTTTTTTAATTACCCTCAGTAGACTGACATGGAGTCATAGCTCACAGCAACCCCAAATTCCTGGGCTTAAGAGACCCTCTTGCCTCAGCCTTCTAAGTGACTGGGACTACAGGCATGTGCCACCACACCTGGCTAATTTTTTCTATTTTTCATAGAGACGGACTCTCACTTTTGCTGAAGCAGATCTGAAACTCTTGAGCTCAAGCTATCCACCTGCCTCCGCCTCCCAGACTGCTTCTATAACCTTCGTTATGGTTAAGTGGTGTGTCACCATGTGGCTACACCGTATTTCCTTTAATAATCCCCTATAGACACTTACTTTTGTGCTATCATAAATGTCTGATTGGGGTTCTTTCCCTGAAGATTGTACCTACCTATTTAGAGCTTTGTTATACATACACAGCACAGAACCAGACCCCAGAGTAAGGACTGCAGCCTATAGCCCTAATCCATCCCAAGCCTAGCCACGTACCTCCATGGAGTTAAAAAGTCACGTGTGATGGGAAAGGGCTAAAAGGGTCACCTTCAGCAGGGGGGAAGCCAGCTCTGCACCCTCACTTTGGCCTTGGCCATCATGGCTGCCTCAGCAGAGAGGCGGCTCTCCGAAACCTCAATCCCACCCGCAGCTTCCTAGCTGCTCCTTGCCAGCTGCACGCCAGAGCTTCCTGCACTTACCTGCCCCCAAGCTCTTTACTTTCACACTTCCCATTTTCATTTTCTTCTTAAATTACTCTTCACCCTATTCTGTGATCATTTCTGCTTTTCACATGAAAGCACATTAACTTCTATTTTTAATTCCATTTACTCGTCACATTTTTAACCTTCTCCTGGAGACTTAACCTTTATTATACTCTAATGTCCCTCTTACTTTCACATCAAAAATTGTTTCAGCTTTTGATCTTAATTGTAAATGTATTTTATCTTTTTAAAGCATTTTCCAGAAGGGTTTGAATTTTAAATATTAATTTTCAAGTGTTTCTTTAACATGTTCTGTGACCTTCTGTGTCCCACACCTTAAGGAGTGTGCTTACTTCTTTAACCCTGTTTATATGAGGCTAAACTTTTTATTTGTATAAATTCTCTTGACCTTGGAACTTCAAACTCTAGTTATGCTCTTTGATGTTATTTTTAGTGGTGAGTGGTTTCTTGTTCCTTTTTTTATCGCTCTTACATTATGTTTTTAAACAGTCTTTATCTTACTCTTCTGCTACATTGTGCTTATTCTGTGATCAGTTTTGATAAGAGCTAAGGAGACCCAGGGCCCGGTGTCATACACCGCATGACGCCGGGCCCACCTCACTCACCGTCTCTGCAGTGCTGCCCCGGCCGCCCCTTCCAGCTCTTCTGGACAGTTAAGCATGGAACATGAGAAGCTGAGAGCTAATCTCCCCAGGACTCAAGTCTCGCTTTGCACATGGCATCTCTGATTAGCTGGGACCGATGTCTGCTCTCTCACACTGCCCAGCAATGAGAAAATGTGAGTTCTAAGTCCAAGCTCTCTGAGGAATAAGCGCTGACAGTGATCAAAGCCAAGTCCAGGAGGAAGACAGACACACAGAGGGCTCTTCACTCAGCTCTGGCCTGGCCCGACCAGCTGACCTTCCCAATGGCTCCTCGGGAGAGGAAGAGGCCTGCATTGGGGGTTATCTCAAAAGCAGGTCTGTTCCATGGGGTCAGATGCAACCCTGGGGGAATAGCTCTCTGAACTCCACAGTCTACTGAAGAACTCAACCTGCCTAGAAACCTATGTCCCGAAATCCCAAGAAATGATGTCGGAGCTCCTAATAGTGGTCAGCCATCCATGGGCCTCACTGGCCCTGAGAAACCAGTGGGCCCAAGCAAAGCCGCATCAGGATCCCAGCACCACGGAGGGCTGCTCAGTCACCCCTGCCCAGGCTCGTACCCTAAAAGGTTGAATAGGACGCCACATTGCGAGGCCAGAGGACACCCATTCATCCACGCACTCTGATGCAAGTTACCAGCACAAGGGCAGGTCATTGCAAAGGTGGTAAAACTCATGCCTCGTCCTCTGGGAAAGAAACACGTGAAACCACTCTGACTGGAGGCTCCGTGAAGAGGTGCTACAAACGCCGGCACTGTGCTGTGGGTGGTGGGAGAGGAATGACGAGCTGTAACTAGCTGCGGGGTCAGAAAGCAGAGGCCGAGCAGCCCACAGGAGCAATGGCCGTCAAGCTTGGCAGTGCGTGACGTTCAGGGAACGGCAAGTGGTCTCGCACCCAGGAAGAGGCAGATGAGGGTGTGGCCCCCCACTGCCCCTCCTAGTTCCTCCGGGGCCACGGAACACATGCAGCTGGGCCCAGGCTGCCAGCCCCTCTTTTCTGAAGACGATGAGGACCAGCCGCAGCATGGCACTGGCTTGTCCGCTGGTCGGTGCCATTCCGGAATGGTTGGCCTGTTGTTCCCACGTGGCAGTGGCAGGACAAGTCCCTTCCCTACCGAGGGGAGACCCCGGCATCCGGAAGGGCAGTCAAGGTACTTGTCCGAGCACGCGCGTCTTCCCTCCCGCAGGTCAGAGGGACCCGGTCTCTCTGTCCACCTCCGTCCTGATGTCCCCGCGTCTTGGGAGGAGAAACACCTCCTCTTCTCCTTCACCCTTCATTTCTAGGCCGAATTCAGGGAAGAAGCCACTACCTTCCCCTGGGCTGGACATCTTTTCTTTCCGCCCGTTGAGTTTCTGGGCCCTCTGCTTTTAAAAGCAAACCTGCTTTCTTTTGGGAACTACCCATCCCTTATTGCACACAATCGCAATGGCCTGTCATTCATGGAGACTTGGTCTTCGTGATTCATCAGTAAACAGGTGACCAACCCACCCCAAACAGTCATTCTTCCACTGGGAAGATCGTCCCCCAGACACTCACGTCATCACCCCTTACTTCCTCCAGGGCATTGTTCCAAAATCCCTCTGCAGAGAAATCATGGCTCCCCACGTCTGCAGCGGGCCGCCTGCTCCCGTCACTTTGTCACCCCACCCTGCTGGAATTTTCCTTAGCGCACCTGCCACCATAACGCAGTTCACCTGTTTATTAGCTCATTTTCGGTCTCTCCCACGGGAAGGTCAGTTCCGTGAGAACGAGACCCTTTTTTCTCCCTGACACTCCCTTCAGGCCTAAGCAGTGCTGACCACCAGCACTCGTAAGTATTCCTTCAATGCAGAAAGGACAAAGAGAAGGACTTTGAATCTGAGTGAAATAACAAAAGTAGTTGCAGCTTAGTCCTTTCAGCAGAGCCTGGAGGAGCCATCCATGGGAGACCCCACGGCCAGCCCACCTGTCCCCAATACAGTCTTTGATTTACAGAGTTGATTGCTGTGTTCACTGCCACAGAGCCCTGACTCTTGCCTTTGCCAGGCCCCCCACAGGCCACCAGCCTCCCCAGGTGGATTTCCTGAGTCCTCGGGGCTTACAACTGACCTGGATTGGCTGCATGCTCCTCTGAACTTGGTCTCTAATTTACCACTGTCACCCCGCTTCTCACTCCTGCTCTTCCATGGCTTCCCCACCTTCTCTGTGGTATAGAACCCACTTCCACAGCTGCCCCATGTGGCAATGAACCCTGCTGGAAACGGATGTTGACAGTAGTTTAGGTTACAAATATAATTTGGGTCCAGACTCGCAGGGCAGTGCCATATGAAAACATTTTCTGTACAAGCTTAATTAAGTCCTCCAGGGACTATTAACCCTGGTCTGGGACTCAGTAATTGCAGGTCACCCTCTTGTATACATCTGATGACACAATTACTGCAGATAACAAGAGAAGTAAAGGGCAAGTCACTGCGATACGGCAGCAATGATACCCACTCTCATTCAACTTGCATAATTCCCTGAAAAACAGCCAAAGTACTTCATGGCACCATAGCACCCTATTTAAAGAAAATATTCCCTCTCTCATTCCTTCCACTCACAAGCACAAGCAGTTAAGAGGCCCTTGATCTCAGTTATTTTGAGCAGTAATATTTTTTGCTTTTAAGTGATTCAGTTATTTTGACAGAGGCCTGACAGCACAAGAACAGCTGCCAGGCAGTCAGGGAATCGTCTATCACTTTGCTAAAACATCCAGAGAGCATGTGAGGTCGCAAAGGAGAGGGCAAATGGGTTTAAGCAGATTTTAAATAGATTTTCCTCACGACCATAGGAGAAATAATCAGTTTATTTCATTTTTTTATTTTTAGGTTTTTCGGAAACCGAGTCCTACTCTTGCTCTGGGTAAAGTGCGATGGTGTCACAGCTCACAGCAACCTCAAACTCCAAGGTTTAAGTGATCCTTCTGCCTCGCCCTCCCAAGTAACTGGGCCTACAGGTGCCCACTACAATGCCCAGCTGATTTTTCTATTTTTAGTAGACAGGGGGTCTTGATCTTGTTGAAGCTGGTCTGGAACTCCTGAGCTCAAGGGATCCTCCTGCCTCAGGCTCCCAGAGTGCTAGGATTACAGGGGTCCAGCCACTGCACCCAGCCAGAAATAGCTGGTTAAATTCACGCTCTTCCTTTAGAAACGTTTTCAAAGTAATTTTAAAATTATTTAGAGAATAATTTCTTCCCTAAAAAGGAGCATACAAGTGCCTATAGAAGCAACTAGTCACACTTAATTAGTATCTGCCACAGGGGAGGGGGAAGGGTTTAATGTGTTATGAGTCTAAAACATCAAATTGACCAGCTATGACTGATCACTATAAACTTAATTAGATCCTCAGGAAGGACCACAGGAGAGCTATTATAAAGGCATAAAAAACATTAGGCTAAATTTTTTTCATTTATTTTTTGGAAGAAAAAAACTAAAAGTTTTATAAAAAGTTAAGAATGGGGAAGCACCCATAGCTCAGTAGATAGGGTGTCGGCCACATTCACAGAGACTGGTGGGTTCGAACCCAGCCCAGGCCAGCTAAACAACAGCGTCAACAAAAAATAGCCAGGTGTTATGGTGGGCACCTGTAGTCCCAATTACTTGGGAGGCTGAGGCAAGAGAATCACTTAAACCCAAGAGTTGTAGATTGCTGTGAGCTGTGACGCCACGGCACTCTACCCAGAGTGACAGCTTGAGGCTCTGTCTCAAAAAATAACAAAAAAAAAAAAAAAGAAGAAGAAGAATCTGAAAAATAAGCTTACAGAACAGTATTTGTTAAGTAATCCCGCAATTTTTGTTAAGATTAATCTGCCTAATAGTTTAAAATGACTTCTTACAGTCCGAACCATTACAATAAATCAAGAGTTAACAAACTATCACCAAGTCTGACAAAGTTTTATTGGAAAAGAGTAACACAAATTAATTTACATATTGTATGTGACTGCTTTCACACCACAACAGCAAAGTCAAATAGTTGCAACAGAAAGAATATAGCACATGAAGCCTAAAATGTTTACTATCTGGCCCTTTATATAAAATACAAATTGCTGGCCCTTATTAATAAAAAATGGTGGCCATTTATTGAGCATTTACTTTGCTCCAGGTCTCAGCTAAATGTCTGCAATTGTTATTTATTTTAATTTTCACCTATTTGCTAGTTGTTATCTAACCAGCTGAACAAAACAAAGAAATCATTTTTCTATAAGTGTTTTAACAGGTTATCTATGTAGAATAAAATTATAAATGTAAAAAGAAAGACTATTTGTATAAAAAGAAAATTTATTTGTAAAATCAATTTTTCCATGGTTGGCAACTTTTCCAAGGTTTGATTTACAAAGGTATAAACTCCAAGCAATATTTTATTTTATTCTTTTTTTTTTTTTGAGACAGAGTCTCACTCTTTAGCCCTAGGTAGAATGCCATGGTGTCACAGCTCACAGCAACCTTCAACACTTGAGCTTAAGCTATTCTCTTCAACGCTTGAGCTTAAGCTATTCCCAAGTAGCTGGGACTACAGGTGCCCACCACAACACCCAGCTATTTTTTGGTTGTAGCTGTCATTGTTGTTTGGCAGGCCTGGGCTGGGTTCAAAACCACCAGCTCTGGTGTATGTGGCTGGTGCCCTAACTGCTGAGCTACAGGCACTGAGCTGCAAGTAATTATTTTAGTTAAACAATAATTTATACTGAAGTAAAACAGTATCAGAAGTGTTGTTTAATAACTACCTCCCAGAAACTATGCAAGGCCAGTTACCTTATCTGTACATTCAACACACAACTTTGTGGGGGGGCGGGAAACATTATGAGTCCCTGAGAACTTAAGAGGATCAGCAACTAATAAGTGGAGGTATCAAAACTATAACTTGACTATATATCTGAAATCAAAGCCTGTCCTCTTTCCATTCGGGGGTACGTGACTCCAAAATATAAAAAAGTAACAAAATTTTTGGCTCGGCACCTGTGGCTCAAGGGGCTAAGGCGTCAGCCACGTATACCTGAACTGGCGGGTTCGAATCCAGCCTGGGCCCACCAAACGACAATGACGGCTGCAACCAAAAAATAGCTGGGCGTTGTGGCAGGCGCCTGTAATCCCAGCTACTTGGGAGGTGGAGGCAGGAGACTTGCTTGAGTCCAGGAGTTGGAGGTTGCTATGAGCTGTGATGCCCTGGCACTCTACCCAGGGTGACAGCTTGAGGCTCTGTCTCAAAAAAAAAAAAAAAAAGTAACAAAATTTTCATGATAAGAAGCATATCATTAGGTCTCTACTGCTAAGCGATTAATCTCATAAGAACTGTTAATCTCAAATTTTTTTTTTTTTTTTTGGCCGGGGCTGGGTTTGAACCCTCCACCGCTGGCATATGGGGTCGGCGCCCTACTCCTTTAAGCCATAGGCACCGCCCAATCTCAAAATATTTTTGAAACTGTTAGCAACAGAAGTCTTAAAATCATCCTAAATTTAAAAGAAGCTCATTATTTACATTTCCATCTCCAGTTTCATCACTAATTGGCTGCCATAACGATGGCAGGGAAATGTGTATTATCTGAAAGATACATTCCAAAGACATTGCATGACATTTACTTCAGTAATTATAGGGAAGACTCAGAAGAGCAGATCAGCTGTTATAAAGCAGCTTCAATTTATCTCCTGGGAACGGTAGGTCACTGCCAGGAAGCACCTTCCAGGTAAATAGCCATAGCTGTAATATATGGTGCTTTTGAGGCATTCAAAGAAGCATGATTTCCATAGGGAAGAGCCGGGTCCAGAACAACACTCAAGCACAAATAGAATAATGTCATGTATGAATGTCCCTACAGTTGTTGGCACCACCATGGCCAGCCACTGGATTTTATAGACATTCAAGTGATATAAATCTTTTTAAGATAACTGCAATGGTCCTCCTTTTTTCATCAATCCATGGGAATTAGTGCTAGTACTGTAAGACTATTTGTAATAGGGCTCATTGGAAAGCTTATTGTTGATCTTAGAGAAGTGCTAGTAGTCAAAGTCTATTGACAGAAAAACGATTACTAAAACACAACATTTGAAAGTTTATTATGTGTAAGATACTGTGCCAAGGCACAGTATGGACTTTTTCATTTAATCTTCACTACAGCCTTATGTGGTAGGTACTATTAATATTGTCCCAATTTGAAGACTTGCTGTTCTCTCATGCCTCCCTAATCATCCCTGAAAGTCCTGCTCCCCGTTTGGGGAGGGACATACTAACTAAAACAGGAACTTTTCCCTCCTGGAGTTCTAGTCATGATCAAAACTCCTCCCTCTAATTCACCCTCCC